>CAJQZJ010000249.1:2655451-2712951 GCA_907164525.1 Lophiomys imhausi | reverse complement strand
GATTTTGATTTCTTAGGATTTCAGCATTCAGGACTCTACCCCTCTGGACTGGGTCTCTTCAGAGTATGACCAGCACTGCTGTATGTCAAGAGAGGGTAGCCACTGGCTTTCAGGTTAGTTTTTAACATCTTAACCAAATAGTTTTACATGAAACTTGGACTATTTTATTGCCCAAACTGTTCACTGCAATGACAGCATAAAGGTAAGAAATTCACAAAGTAAAAGAGTGATTAGAACAAAAGAATTGACTTTCCCACACAGTAATCAGGAAAATAAAATTCCCCTGAGATCTACATTGAGTTCATTTTGAGGTCAGTTCAAATGTATCCTCAATGTACAAAACTCACCAAGTTATACCTATATGTGGATAGACTTCAAGGATGAAGTAGTCCCAATCTTAGGACATTCCAGGGCATCTCAAAACTTTGTCCTGCTTTGGTGTTTTGAAGATAACTTTCAAAGGAATATTTCTAGAAACCAGTTTAAAAAATGTATTTTCCAAGTCCATTTTTGTTTCCCTGTACTTTTTCAGGGGCTCAGCTTCTTCAGCAGGTCCCTTCACGTGAGCATGCAGGCAGTACATCAAGTGTCCCCAAAGCTCCCAAAGAGCTCGTGCTCTTGTGTGTAAGGTTGGTATCTTACGCCATGACATCCTTCTGAACAGAAGGCACTCTGGGTACAGGCTGAAATGGACAGTTTGGACATTCTATGCTCATCAGGCTGAAACTAGCACTCAGGTTCAAAAGCAGGCAGATGAGAGGCAGGCCAATTTGATTAGGTCCACTTCTAAGGCCCAGAAGGCAAGGAGCATGGATTGACCCTAAAACCTCACACAGCCCCTTTATAGCACCCAAATCTTACACAGGCTGAGAAAAGTAAAATGTTCTTTAGGAGCCCTGTCAAACCCTTTATTTATTCGATAGTTTACCCTTTCCTGGATATGCATGAACTTCCTTCCATAGAGTATCTGCAGTGGGCAGAATGAGGAATCGCCTTCAGTTCTTGTATATAGTGCCAATTTCACACCCAAAGAGAAGGACGCTAACATGTACATGACCTCTTAACTAGGCAGCAACCCTTCAGAACGCAGTTGAGTTTTACTTTCAGCTGTGAGTGATTTCCCATTGTGATTGGCTGGCTTATAGTCAATTTAGTATAATTAATGCCAAATTACATTGTAATTCACATAGAATTACAAATTAAAAGCTATATTAAGAGCAAATGAATTAATCAAAATTAATGAAATTATACTCACTTGCTTTAAAGTGTTAATAAGATCGGTCTTCGTAAAACATTGAAACTTAAGCATACCATCTATCAGTCCTTTAGTTATCATTTACTTGTGTGGCCAGGGGAGGTAGTATGTGGACATTCCACATCAATAAGAACACACACTAAGCAGCCAGTCATGTGTATTCAGTCTCCAGCGTGGAGGGCTCTTTTAGCTTGCCCTTGAACATAATAACAGTGTCTCTTACCACTACTGACTTGCACTGTTTTGTTTTTTTTTTATGAACAAAGGAGGAGAATGTTAGACAACTGTGATACTTACCTTCAGAAAACACCAAAGGCCTTTTAATTGTCCCTAAAGGGGATTATATTTCTGGTTATGCTTTTCTCACCAGGATATTGGATTCATGTGCAGTCCTTATTGTGACAATCCTATAACATAGGGGAGGTGGTTGGACTGAGATGGAGAACATTATTACTCCAGGGAACATGGGAACCTAAGATTTATCTCCTTCTATGGGTTCTCATTCTATGATCTCAGAATAGCTACTTTTCCAGGTATTTTGAGTCAAAATGTCCCGCCTCCTACTTGATAGAGATGGAATATAGAGCTCAAGCATTTTAGATAAGTACCCACCATTGTACTATATCTCAATTCAAATCTTAGCCTTGATTTTAAATTTTATCAAAGGTCACAAGGGCAGGGGTGAAGGAAGTAGCACATACAGATATTAGTATTAAACAACAAATGCCAACGATTTTTCAGACATCTCATTTAAATGTGAATATTTCGGACTTTCTGGGCCAGTCTACATAGATGTTTTGATGCAGTCCCTTAGAATGCCAGGGCCAGGAAATCACTTTGGTCTGGCAGGAGCAATCATCATGAACTTCACTGCCACATGTGTGGCCTGGCATTGTAGAACATGGGCCTGTGTATTCATGTGCACTGGAAAGAGACTAATATTTACCAATATCAAGAAATAAATTTTGTCTCTTTTTCTCCTAAACTCCATATCTAAGCTGTCCTCCAATTGGCAATTTCTATCACATAAGTTCCTAAAGTTTCAATATGCTGAGTATAAAATGAAGATGCAATGATTCATCATTTTCATTCATTTCCATTCCTGCCAGCCATACAGTTTCTGGGCCCAGGTAGAAACCATGACCTATGGACTTCCTCCCATACAGTCTTCATTACATATTACAGCGGAAATAAGAGAACTCAGAGTTCTTTTACACTGATTGGAATCTCCTCACAGGATCTGACTCTTCCCTAACAGCCTTCCTCTCCTTTACTGCATTTCACTCATATTCTGAAGAATGTAAGGTACTTCATTGAGTAACTGAAATTCTCTCTCCATTCTTCTTAATTGACCTATTGTAAAGACCCAATTTTTTGGCAAGACCCTCAGAAACACTTTCCTCTACTACTTTATCTGAGTTTTATTTTATTTATTTTATACTGTTTCCCACACAGTTGCAAACCGGAAAGCTGGCCAGTTATTAGAAACATCAACATCTGACTTCATTCATTATAGAGGAAGATATAAGATATGAAGATGTAGAAGCTACTTTGAACTTCTTTTTTTTAGTTGGAAGGGGTAGTTGGTGCATTTTGAGTGAATACAGTGAGCTCTCCATTGAAAGAAACTGTAAAGTGAGTTAATTACTGAACTTCACACTTAATCTTTGGTTTTCTCACTAGTTACATTTTGGATAAAACTTGCCTCATCTACTATAACAAGTCTAAGGAGAGATTCATATGAAATTATGTGTAAAAATTCATTAAAATATGAAGCTCTCTGGGCTTGTAAGAATTATTATTGTTGTTATTATTGGTAGACTTCTGTACCTGCCTCAGGGTTTCTACCTCATATATAGCTTAGGTTGGGTTTTATTTTTAAATCCCTGATAACCAGGTAGCAGCAATATTACTGCAGGCCACCAATGCATAAGTAATATTCTCCAGTCACCTTTCTCCTTCTCATAATAACAACAAAAATATCAGTCTGGAAAAAAACATGAATCACAATGAAAATTAGAAGCAGAAAACATAAATATGTCATATCTCATAAATCACCTTCTTGTTCTGTTGTGCTTAATTCTTAAAAAAAAAAAAAAGAAAGAAAGAAAGAAAAAGGAAAGGAAAACATTTACTCATGGGACCAGCAGTATATGAATACAAGTTGGCTTTCATGTAATATCTGATAATCACTACCCCTCACAGCTACTTGACAACAAACACACAGCTCTAGTTCTGAGAATAAGCTGCAGTAAGGTGCCTCTGTAATGGTTGTGTCATGTGTCTCACAAAGGCATAAAGCCTAGAGAAACAACAGCAAAGCCACTAGTCAAGCTATTTACCCTCACAGAGAAATAGTAACATATAGATCAGGAGGAATGACAATATACACAGTAGTATCTCCAAGCACCAACCCCCAGAAAGATCAGCATTACTCAGTGTCCAGCTAGAAGCCCATAAAGGAAGCGTCCTCAGGGCGGCACTATTTGGGATGCAAATGAGCTGGTGTTTATTTTCTTTACTAACATTTAACAGGATGTAGAAGACTGTATGTAGCTGGGTGGAATGGTAAGCAGTTTCAAGAAGAAAATGGAGAAGTGGTGTAAATTTGATTATCATAGGGATTGATGAATAAAAATTATATGGAAATCAATACATATATATACCCTGAAAATGTCTAGCTGGGAAAAATATAGCAATACTATATAATACTACAACTCACATACAAGGATAGACAAGGATGAAATGAAAAATTATATTTTGGGGATAAAATTCTCAGATCATAGAATCTGACTCCATTGTTAGTTACCAAGATCTATTTAAAATGCTAACTCTATTTGGGGAACTTTTGGATAATATAATAACAACCCCTGATTCATTTGACCAGGATGGTACCAGAGACCAGCAATGATTTTCAAAGCTATATGAACATGAACAGGAGTCAACAATGACCAAGTCACTGAAGAAACAACAAAGGAACACTGGGTGCTGAGGGAATGTGTAAACAATTGTACTTTACTTTCCCGTGAAGCCAGATCATTTCACCAAACCCCAAGTGAGAAGCAGACACATCCACATCAGACCCAACAGCACCCAGGAAAGCAAGGCCTACTGGTCCTTTATGCTACCAAGTGTCCAGCACCCATACCAAAGCAGGTAATGAGAGTTTTCAATAGGATCTAGCTCAACACAACAGTTCCTCAGTACATAACTGTTATGAACAAAAAAGTAAGCATAGAACATGGAAGAATCAGCAGTAAGACAGACATGAGGTAGGAAGAGCAGCCATTCTCCTTTTACTGTGTATGTTACTACACAACTACACAGAGAACTAGAATAGTCAAGAATTTCTTCTTCTCCTTTTCCTTCTTCTTCTTCATTTCTTTAGTACTGGAGGTTGGACACAGAGCCACATGCATAACAGCAAGAACTCTACCACTCAACTACACCCAAGTTTTCCTATTTTTGTTTAAAGCAAAAGGAATAATTTGATGCATCTTTGTGTTTATCACTCCTTAATAACTTTAGGTTATTGGCCAAAGTGGAGAGAGTCCAAAAGTTAGAGGATATGAATTTACAGCTTTGTTCTACCAATTTGCCATTTTTATTATTGGACCAAAACATTAGTGAATGCAGAAGCAATTTCAAAACTGTGATTCACTGTGTAAATCAGAAGCATGTAGGTACACTACCTTAAAAAGAGTTAACCTTAATTTTGTATCAATATACAAAGATCAATACCAATGTAGTCAAATATAATCTTAATTTTGTATCAATATACAAAGATCACTGATGTAGCCAAATATAATCTTAATTTTCTATCAATATAAAAAGATATAAGAGCATATTCAATAATCTGTCTCTTTTTCTTTATCATTTCTATATTATGTCTATATCCCATATTTCTCAAGTCTTTTTACCCCTACATAGGAGAGAAAGAAGGATACAGAAAAGAAAAAGAGAGAAATCCCTGGGTCTAACCTCCAAAACCTATTTTTTTTTATTAAATACTTTATTTTTTTTTCTTCAAGTTACATCTCAGTCACAAACCCTTCCCTATTCCCCCTTCCTGTCCCACCCTTCCACCCTCTTCCCCCCAACAGCTTCCGCTTTCAGTCCAACAAATGGTTCCTTCTCTAATAACAGTAAATACTACACAAAACAACAGAAATAAATATGCCACATTTATGAGAATTAAATGGCCCAGTATACCTTCCCAATGTCCAGTTCATACATATTTGGCCCCTGACTTTAACATTCTACTATCTAACCATCTCCATGAATTTAAAGTTCTATAACTGACTTAGCTTTCATACTAACTTGCATCACTATTATAACCATCTTCTTAGATCTAGAACACCCTCTTGATTCCTAAACAACTCAAAATTTAACTATGAGAGTCTAGCTGTCTATTCTTCAACCACCTCAGAGACCTGAGAGGGATAAATATATCTGATTATATAGGAAGTGCAGGGCCTGCAGCTTTCAATACTAAGAAATGACAAACCAGTGACTGCCTGGACAGTTCCCCTTTTCTCTCCACACATTACAGCATCAGTCTTCAGCCTTTTGGTTCTGTTTCTCTGACAGACATTGATTGTAGTGCAGGAATTATGAAGGACTTACCTAACCTGTCTTGGCAGAGCTAGGCTGTCGACTTCCCTGCTACCAAGTTTTGTCCTTTTTGGACAGCAGTCTGTCTGCAGTTGAAGCAAGGAGTTTTTTCATGCCAAGAGATAGGCTTGCCACTAATTTAACAAGACCATTTAACAGCTTGTAATCTCTCCCCCTAAATAACAACAAGTATCTATAACCCATCAAATGACCAAGGCATGGGGGGGGAGGAAAAAACCCACCCTGCCTTCTGGAGATGGGGCTTCATTCTCTTAAAATTACTTCTTGCTGATTTGAGATGTAATAAACCTGTTTGGAGCCCAAATAAGAATGGAAAAAATAGTAGGTAACACTTAAAAATGAAATGTGAAGTTTTGGCCTTTTGTTAGCAACTGTAATAAACTGTTTAGGGTAATTAAGAAATGTAAACCAATAGGCATTCAAGCACGTCATTTTGTTAGGTACTAGGGCAGTCTATCACAGTTATTTTCTAAGTTAATCAGAAATCAAGTTGCTAAGAGACAAGCAACATTTGCTTATCCAAATATAAGGAGATAGATAAGTGGTCTTCAAAAACCTCAAGAGAGCTGTAGAATATGACATTCGATGATGTTTTCTTAACTTAAAATTTTTTGATATTGAGACATGTCAGCTCCTGACAGCACCCCCTATTCTACTCCAAGTAGAAGATGAGCATCGAAGAATCTCCAATTGGAGATGGTTGAATTAGTGACAAACCTGTCACTTGGCAAGAAAAAATCCTTTGCTTCAACTGTAGACAGACTGCTGTCCAAAAAGGACAAAACTTGGAAGGAGGTAAGTCGACAGCCTAGCTCTGTCAAGACAGGGTAGGCAAGTCCTTCATAATTCATGCATTACAATTAATGTCTGTCAGAGAAATAGGGCCAAACAGCTGAAGATTGATGCTGTAATGTTTGGAGAGAAATTGGGAACTATCTGGGCAGCCAGTTGTATGTCATTTCTTAGTTTTGGGAGCTGCTGGCCCTGTACTTCCTGTATAATCATATATATTTATCCTTTTCAGGTCTCTGCTGTGGTTAAAGACTAGATAGTTATAGTCTCATAGTTAAATTTTGAGTTGTTGAGGAATTAAGAGGATGTTCTGGAACTAAGATATTTTAAAAATTTTGATGCAAGTTAGGATGGAAGCTGAGTTCAATACAGAACTTTAAACTCATGGAGATGGTTGCATAGTAGAATGTTAAAGTCAGTTGCCAAATGCATATGGACTGGACACTGGGAATGTATGCTAAGCCTTATAATTCTCAAAATTGTGGCCTAATTATTTTTGTTGTTTTGTATTGTATTTGTTGTTATAAGAGAAAGAGCCATTTTTTTGGACTGAAAGGGGGACTTGTTTGGGGGAAAAAAGATATACCATGAACCTAAAAAAAAAGGAAGCAGATTGGAGGGGTCAGGGGGAAGAGTGTGGAAGGGTGGGACTGGAGGGGGGAGTAGAGATGGGATTGTGATTGAGATGGAACTTGAAGAAATAAAAAATTTAAAAAAAAAATCAGAAGCACGGTGATGTATTGTTTCAGTGTTTGAGGTCCTTGGTTGTTCCTGACCAGAAGTATATTTGGGCCAATTTATCATCTAATAGATACAAGAGGAAACCTTAGGAAGTCATCTATGTCCTCCACTTTCTAACTATGAAAGGGTAATGTTTACCTTCTGGGATTATGTTTAAGGTAAATGATTAAGTTGAAATGCAATGCCTTGATTCTGTGGTGCAGATGGAAGTTAAAGAAGAGCTTGTGAAAAAACAAAACACCAGCACTGTATATGAGGCTGTTGACTACTCCTACAGTATGCATCGGCCATTGTTAGAGACACAAATTTCCAAAAAATACAAAGAAGTATGTGTTTTCAAAGGCCAAACTCATTTCCTATTGCATGTTTCCCAAAAATAAATATAGCCGTATGTAGGACTGGTAGTATATCTTATATCCATTCAATTTTAATATGAAAGCTCCTCCACATTGTCATTATTTATTATTTACGGGATACAAGAGAACAATATGGAATGTACAGTGTGAACATTGGACTCCAGCCTCTGCCTCTGGGAGTGTATAATCCCAGACAGATGTAAACAGAATTATAGCCAGTTCAAAGAAATAACATGGACCTTTTATGAGTAAATAAGAAGTGCCTCCAACCTAAGATCAAAAAGGAATAAGAGTATTGTCATTAGGGAATATATAGGAAGTGTTAGTAAGTTATTAAAGGAAAATGAAAATTCTCCAAATGTGAAGATGAAAATGAAATAAATCTGATTAAATAACTCAAAATGTACTTTAAATTCTGTTTTTTAGAAATCTAATTCTTAACACTATGTCTAACACAGGTGTCAAAAAATATCCCACTTATTTCCCCAAGCTATCTTGATCCATTTAAAAGATATCCTTTATGTTGGAGGACCCTGCTACTAAGGTCACAGTCTACTATGTCCTGATAGCTCTCTGAGCTTGGCACAAATGGAGGACTCCCTTTCTCAGTGGGGCTTCCTTTTCTCTGCATGACCTTATTTGGAGAGTGTCTCTAAGCACAGGTGCCTGACCTTATTTGGAGAATTACCCTGCACAGAGCTTCCTGCAAACATTTCATGATTCAGCATATAAGTCCTGCTCAGCCCTTTCTACTTGTATGATAATTAGGTACTGTGCCATACCAATCAGCCTTTCCTTCTCATAGTCCTAATAACCCTTATATACCTTACCCCTGGAACAATAAAATGAGCTGTCTCCCTGAAGAAGTTCTTTCCACCATACTCACAGCCCACAGAAACCTGCTCGCTGCTTCTGCTCCCTTTGCCCTCATGGGCTAGTAGCTAATGACCCTAGAGAAAAGGGAGACCCAGAGGTTTTTGTTTGTACTATTTTAGAGATGAAATCATAATTCTAAGAACTGTTTTTACAGTTTAAATCAATACAAGTCTCTTCCATTTTGGGTAGGTTTGGGGAGAGAAACAGAGTTAACAAACCTAACTCCAGGGACCTCAGAGGTCTCAGCTGCTCAGTCTATGTTGAGAAGAGAGACTGAATTCTCTGTTAGCTTGTCTAGGAGCTTGTGCCATGTGGAACTTTTCCTATCAACTCTTCTCCAATGGAGTAGACTTACCTCCATCTCAGTCTAGAGAAATAGAATCTATGACTGAACAAACAGAAAATGTACCTTTCTGAGAAGAGATTAAATAGCCCTTCTGTAGGAAAGACATAGAATTATTTTATTCTGGCCGGGCAGTGGTGGCGCATGCCTTTAATCCCAGCACTTGGGAGGCAGAGGTAGGCAGATCTTTGTGAGTTCGAGGCCAGCCTGGTCTACAAAGTAAGCCCAGGGCTACACAAAGAAACCCTGTCTTGAAAAAGCAAAAAAAAAAAAAAAAGAAGAAGAAGAATTATTTCATTCTAAGACGTTTTTCTTTTCTTGTTTTTTTTTTAATTGAAAATGGATTTTTTTCCATACAATATATCCTGATTATGGTTACCCTACCCCCAACTTCTAACTTCCCATCCACCCAAATCCACATCCTTTTTTATTCTCTCTCACTAGAAAACAATCAGTCTTCTATGTCAGGCTTATTTGCTTATTTATTTAAAACCATTTCACTGACAACTAAGCACTAAATATACTAAAGGTAGACAACACGATGAACTGATACATACAAACGTTGCACAATGATTGCCACAGTCTAATTAGAATATCTATTGCCACCTCTGTAGGGCATCCAATTCTCAGATTTTGTTTGTGAAAACATTTGAACCCTTTGACCAGTACATTCTTTGGCAGGACCCCCTGAATAGGACTCTATAGGTTAAGTCTAGCAGGAGATATTTAACAGTACCCTACTAAAACAAAGTCGGGAGTTAGAGCAAAAAGCTCTCATTGGCCTGAAAGCAAAATTAAACTGATAGAAATTTACCAGGTAATACAGTGAGAGACCTTATGTCCCTAGTTTCTCTGTGTTGACATGCTCATTTTTTGCTGGTTGTGATTCCTCTTTCTTTGATGGTAATTATTTTGGTCACTTTAATTTGGAACTTGAGAAATAATTGTTCTCAAGACATAAAACTAAATTGTTGAGCTATAGTGAGGTGAACTTCTACCAATATATATATTTAAAATTCGTTTAGATCATAGAACATCTGACATGCAAATTTGTTCAAATCTCTGTTTCTTCTGAAAACACAATGAAGGTAACAAACAGATCAAGTAATGATTGGCCAAGGAAAAGAAAAACTGCTCAAGACAGACTTAAGAAATTCTATGCAAAAGAAGACTTTAAAAATATCAAACTGAAGCCGGGCATGGTGGCGCACGCCTTTAATCCCAGCACTTGGGAGGCAGAGGCAGGCGGATCACTGTGAGTTCGAGGCCAGCCTGGTCTACAAAGTGAGTCTAGGACAGCCAGGGCTGTTACACAGAGAAACCCTGTCTTGAAAAAAAAAAAAAATATCAAACTGTGGAGGGGCGGCCAAGATGGCAGCAAACTGCACGGACACATTTTGAATGTGAGAGAGAAGAGCTATAGAAAACACAGAGTTGTTGGACACTGTGCAAAAACCGGAGGGTCTGGCCCCTCCGGGAACACGCACAGCTCCCAAGGGACTGTTAAAAGTCCCAGGGCAAGGCTCTCCCCCCATCTCTTGCAGACATGGAAGCCACTAAATCCAGGATTCAGGAACTCCCATTTGGAGAGGCGCCTGGTGAAACCGATCTTTTAAATTATTATTTAACACTTATTTATTACTAAATTCACTTATAACAAACACCATTAATTTCTTAACTATTAATCCTATAAATTCCTACAACCCCTTTAACCTATCCACTAAACCTATTGATAATCATAACAACTACTTTCATACCCTTTTAGAATGATATAGTCTCTGGGGCAGGTCCTCAGTCGTCAGGAAACCAGTCTCGGGGGTAGACTCTTTAACGCACTTAGCAGTCCTTTTTCTGGATCTCTCAGACGCAGGTTCGTCAGGGTAAATTGGCTATCGAAGTCTCACTTTAAATAAGGCTTGAGGCTTTCTTCTCTCTGGGAGACCTCAGCGTCTGTAGGCCACCTTACTTCCTTCGTATCAGCAACTCTGCCGTTCTGCCTCAGTCTTTAAAGCTGGCCACAGTTCCGTTCAGGCCACTGTTCGGACAGGTCAAACCCCTCTAGGCAAAAGCTGAGCCACAGGGTTTAGTCCTTGCCTTTTGCTGTCTTGCCGAGGCTTTCTCTGCTCACCAGCTTCCTTCTGCCTCAGGGAGATCTGGCCATTGGTCTACCAGAACTTTCTCCAGCAGGACTCTCGGAGCTCTCTCATATGGGGGGCCCTTAGCACGCACGCGCCTCTCTGGCGTCATCCACTTGTCCTTAAATAGGATCACTCCTTGTTCCACCTGCTTCAGCTTAATTTGGGCTCTGCCCACTTAGCAGTTGAAAGCAATGCCAGGTCATAAAGTCTTTCCTTCTTTCACCTGGCTTCAACCTTGTTTTTCAGTCCAAAGAGACTCCCCTCATTTCACCTGACTTCATCCATAAGCTGATAAGCTAATTGCTCACAGCAGTTGATCTTCATGCCCCGAATTAAGAGACTGTATCAGAAACTTAGGTATTCACTAAATCTAACTTATATTAACCTATCAGCCCCTTCAGCCTGGTAAGATCGATCCCAACACACAGCAGGCAGAATCAAAGGCCACATGGCGATCACCCACTAGCCTACTGGGCTTCCCACACCTCAGGAGGACCTTATAACTACTTAGGAAACTTTGCAGAATAGTTGAAGTCTTAACAAGGAAGAAACAGGGCGCTCGGCGGGTGATCCGCAGCAGCTCGAGCCGGAGCGGGAGGCCAGCGGGCAGAGCAGTCGGGGTGGGAAGCGGGCGCAGGCAGGCGGGGCTGGAGCCCGGCGCAGCCACGGCAAAGCAGCTAGGGAGGGAGGCCGGCTCAGGCGGCGGGAGGGGCCAAAGCCCCACGCACCCACGGCAAAGCAGCTAGGGAAGGAGGCCAGCAAAGTCAGCGGGAGGGGCCGAAGCCCCATGCACCCACGGCAAAGCAGCTAGGGCGGGAGGCCGGCTCAGATGGCGGGAGGGGCCGAAGCTCTGCCCACCCACGGCGGAGCAGATAGGGAGGGAAGTGGCCAGGCCTGTGGTGGAGAAGTCTACTGAGTAACCAGAAGCCAGGGGACCATAGCTGTATTCTGGTAAACCCAGACATATTAGGTGTGGAGCCGGGCCCTGTCAGCCTCTGTGACGACAAACAAGGCCCACAAAAATCTGTGCCTGGGCAAACAGGTCCATACCATCAGAACCATTACAGGCTGATCATTCAGTGTGCAACATAGAGAAGTCTGAACTGGGAGCAGTGAAACAATCCCGGACCATTACTCACTACCTGGGAATAGGCTGCAACAGCTCACAGCGATTCAGGTTATTAAAACCACAGTGACCCTGAGATCCCCCTGTAAGCAACGACAGATACCCAAGCAATTCGACTCCTTCACCAAAGCATCCCCTGTGGATCCAAGCACAGAAAACGACAAGAACAGACAGCTAAACACACCCACATGGCCAAAGGTCCAAGAAAAAATAGAAATCAAGGAAATATGACTCCAACAAAGCAGAATTATCCTAGCTCATTCAATTCGGATGACCTCACACCAACAGTAACACATGAAAACGATGACAATTCTGCATTATGGAAAGTGATAGAGTCCCTTCAAGAAGAACTTAAATCTATGAAGGAATTCAAAAAGCCACAATTTTACAAGCCAAAACAATGAACAACACCATTAAAGAACTCCAAGCCAAGGTGACAGAGCTTGAACAGGAAAAGGACAAAGCATTGAAAGATTTTCAGACAAAAACAAGCAAGCTGGAGAAGGAAATGTACAAAACGAACAATACCATACAAGACATGAAAATAGAAATAGAAACAATAAAAAAAAACACAGTCAGAGTTAAAAGAGGAAATGGAGAACCAAGGGAAAAGAACAGGAACTACGGATGTGAGTATCAACAACAGGATGCAAGAGATGGAAGACAGGATCTCAGGCATGGAAGATTCGATGGAAGAAATCAGTACAACATCCAAAGAAAATGAGAAGGCTAAAAAATCTCTCACCCACAACATCCAAGAAATCAAGGACTCAATGAAAAGACGGAACCTAAGAATCATAGGCATAGAGGAAAGAGAAGACTCCCGACTCCAAGGTCAAGGAAATATCTTCAACAAAGTCATAGAAGAAAACTTCCCAAACCTGAAAAAAGAGATGCCAATAAAAATCCTAGAGGCTTACAGAACACCGAACAGATTAATTAGATCAGAAAAGAAACTCCTCTCGCCACATAATAATTGAAACACCAAATGTACAGAACAAAGAAAGAATATTAAAAGCTGTAAGAGAAAAAGGTCAAGTCACATACAATGGCAGACCCATCAGAATTACACCTGACTTCTCCTCAGAAACTTTAAAAGCTAGAAGGGCCTGGACAGATATCCTACAAGTCCTGAGAGATCACAGGTGCCCAGCCAGACTACTATATCCAGCAAAACTCTCTATCAACATAGATGGAGAAAACAAGATATTCCATGACAAAATCAAATTTAAACAATATCTCTCCACAAACACAGCCCTACAGAAAATCCTAGAAGGAAAATTCCATCCCAGAGAAGAAAAATTCACCCAAGAAAACAAAGAGAATAGAAAACCCCTCAGCAACTAAACCAAAAGAGGCACAGGACCATCACCTATACCAAACTAATGGGAAACAACAACCCCAGGTCACTAATATCCATCAACATCAATGGTCTCAACAATAAAAATGACACAGGTTTACAGAGTGGATCCGCAAGCAAGACCCGTCCTTTTGCTGCATACAAGAAACACATCTCACTACCAAAGATAGACACTACCTCAGAGTAAAGGGCTGGGAAAAGGTTTTCCAAGCAAATGGACCCAGGAGGCAAGCTGGAGTAGACATCCTAATATCAAACAACACAGACTTCCAACTGAAGTTAATGAAAAAAGACAAAGAAGGACATTATATACTCATTAAAGGGAATATTCATCAAGAGGAAATCTCAATACTGAACATCCATGCCCCAAATACAAAGGCACCTACTTTTGTAAAAGAAACACTTCTAAAACTTAAATCGCACGTCGATCACAACACATTAGTAGTGGGAGACTTCAACACCCCACTCAAAACAATGGGCAGATCATCAAGACTAAGGCCAAACAGAGAAATATTGAGTCTAACAGAGATCATGAAACAAATGGACCTAACAGATATCTACAGAACGTTTCACCCAAACACAAAGGAATACACCTCTTTCTCAGCACCCCACGGAACCATCTCCAAAATCGACCACATAGTTGGACACAAAGATAGTCTCAATAGATACAAGAAAATTGAAATAACACCTTGTATCTTATCAGACCACCACAGAATAAAGCTGGTCTTCAACAGCAAAAGAATCAACAGAAAGCCTACACACACATGGAAATTGAACAGCTCCTTACTGGATGACCACTAGGTCAGGGAAGAAATAAAGAAGGAAATCAAAGACTTCTTAAAATCCAATGACAATGAAGACACAACATACCCAAACCTATGGGATACAATGAAAGCAGTGCTACGAGGAAAGTTCATAGCACTAAGTGCATTCAAAAAGAAAATTGTGACAGTTCATATTAGTGAATTAACAGCTAAGCTGGGTGAATTGGAAAAAAAAGAAGCAAACACGCCCAAGAGGAGCAGAAGGCAGGAAATCATCAAACTTAGGGGTGAAATCAACAACTTAGAATCAAAAAGAACTATACAAAGAATCAATGAAACCAAGAGTTGGTTCTTCGAGAAAATCAACAAAATAGACAGATGCCTAGCCAAATTAACTAAAAGGCAAAGAGAAAGAACCCAAGTCAACAAAATCAGAAATGAAAAGGGAGAAATAACAACAGACATTGAGGAGATCCAGAAAATATTCGGGTCCTACTTTAAAAATCTATACTCCACCAAATTTGAAAACCTAAGCGAAATGGACAATTTCCTCGAAAAATTCCACCTACCAAAACTAAATCAAAATCAGATTAACAGCTTAAACAGCCCAATAACCCCTAGGGAAATAGAAACAGTCATTAAAAATCTCCCAACCAAAAAAAGCCCACGGCCAGATGGCTTTAGCACAGAATTCTACCGGACCTTCAAAGAGGAACTAACACCATTACTCTTCAAAGTCTTCCACCACATAGAAACAGAAAGAACACTGCCAAACTCATTCTATGAGGCCACTGTCATTCTGATTCCTAAACCACACAAAGACCCAACAAAGAAAGAACTTCAGACCAATCTCCCTCATGAACATAATATAATACTAGCAAACCGAATTCAAGAACACATCAAAAATATCATACATCATGATCAAGTAGGCTTCATCCCAGGAATGCAGGGATGGTTCAATATACGAAAGTTTATCAATGTAATTCACCATATAAACAAGATGAAAGAAAAAAACCACATGATAATCTCGCTAGATGCAGAAAAAGCATTTGACAAAATCCAACACCCCTTCATGCTAAAAGTTCTGGAGAGAACGGGCATACAAGGACCATACCTAGAAATAATAAAGGCAATATACAGCAAGCCAGTGGCCAACCTCAAATTAAATGGAGAGAAGCTTGAAGCATTTCCTCTAAACTCAGGGACAAGACAAGGATGTCCACTTTCACCATATCTCTTCAATATAGTACTTGAAGTTCTTGCTAGAGCAATAAGACAACTAATGGAGACCAAGGGGATACAAATTGGAAATGAAGAAGTCAAATTATCCCTATTCGCAGATGATATGTTAGTATACATAAGCGACCCCAAAAACTACACCAAAGAACTCTTACAGCTGATAAACAACTTCAGCAAGGTGGCTGGATACAAAATTAACTCAAAAAAATCAGAAGCCCTTCTTTATACAACAAACAAGCATACCGAGAAAGAAATAAGGGAAACAACCCCCTTCACAATAGCCACAAACAATATAAAATACCTGGGGGTAACTCTAAGCAAGCAAGTAAAGGACCTATACAACAAGAACTTAAAGCCCCTGAAGAAAGAAATGGAAGAGGCATTTAGAAGATGGAAAGATCTCCCATGCTCATGGATAGGTAGGATCAACATAATAAAAATGGCTATCTACCAAAAGCAATATATAGATTCAATGCAATTCCTATCAAAATACCAACACAATTCTTTACAGACCTGGAAAAAGCTATACTCAACTTCATATGGAACAACAAAAAAGCCCAGAATAGCTAAATCAATCCTGTACAATAAAAAAACATCTGGAGGTATCACCATCCCAGATTTCAAGCTGTACTACAGAGCAATAATAATAAAAACAGCATGGTACTGGTATAGAAACAGACCAGTGGATCAATGGAATCGAATTGAAGACCCAAACATGGACCCACACACCTATGGCCAACTAATCTTTGACAAAGAAGCCAAAACTGCACAATGGAAGAAGGACAGCATCTTCAACAAATGGTGCTGGTCCAATTGGATGTCCACTTGCAAAAGAATGAAATTAGACCCATACCTATCACCTTGTACAAAACTTAATTCCAAGTGGATCAAAGACCTTAACATAAGGCCAGCCACACTAGAGATACTAGAAGAAAAAATAGGAGAAACCCTCGAACTCATTGGCACAGGTGACAACTTCCTGAACAGAACACCAACAGCTCAGGACCTGAGATCAACAATCAATAAATGGGAACTCCTGAAACTGAAAAGCTTCTGTAAGGCAAAAGACACAGTCATTAGAACAAAATGGCAATCAACAGACTGGGAGAAAATCTTCACCAACCCTACATCTGATAGAGGGCTATTATCTAAAATCTACAAAGAACTCAAGAAACTAAATGCCAAGAAACCAAATAATCCAATCAAAAAATGGGAGACGGAGCTAAATAGAGAATTCACAAAGGAGGAATCCCTAATGGCTAGGAGTCACCTGAAGAAATGCTCAACATCCTTAATCATCAGAGAAATGCAACTCAAGACGACCCTGAGATTCCATCTCACACCTGTCAGAATGGCTAAGATAAAGAACTCAAATGACAGCACCTGCTGACGAGGTTGTGGAGAAAGGGGAACCCTACTCCATTGCTGGTGGGAGTGCAGGCTTGTGCAATCACTATGGAGGTCTTTCTGGAGATATCTTAGAAGCCTTGGAATAACTTTGCTTCAGGACCCAGCCATGCCACTTCTGGGTATACAGCCAAAGGACACCTCATGAAGACATAGGGAAGTCTCCTCATCTATGTTCATAGCAGCCTTATTTGTAATAGCTAGAAACTGGAAACAACCCAGATGTCCCTCAACTGAAGAATGGATTAAAAAACTGTGGTACATCTATACAATGGAATGTTACTCAGCTATAAGGGGATTGTGATTGAGATGTAACTTGAAGAAATAAAAAATAAATTATTAAAAAAAAAAAAGAAACAATGAAATCATGCAATTTACAACCAAATAGATGGATCTAGAGAAGCTCATCCTGAGTGAGCTAACCCAGACTCAGAAGGATGCACATGGCATCTATTCATTTATAGTAGGATTTTAACTATGTCGTACAGGATGTCTGTACTACAACCAACACACCAAAAGGAACATGGACATAAACTTTTTTTTTTCATTTCTTTTTCTTTTTCCTTTTCCTTTTTTTTCTTTTTCTTTTTCCTCTCTTTTTTTGTTGTTGTTCTTTGTTTTTGTGGGTTTGTGTGTCTGTTGGTCTTTTTTTTAGTTTTCCTCCCGTAGCAAGGAGACACCTTTCACTGGCAGTACTGCCTCCTAGGCCCCCGGTGTATGAAGAGGCTCTTGGCCCTCATATGACTCCTGATCTGTGGTGAGAGACTGTTAGGCAGGGACACTCCACCCCAGAGGATCAAGACGGAAGGGTCAGGGGGTAGAGCATGGGAGGGTGGAGCTGGGAAGCGGGAAAAGAGGACAATATGTTAAGGATGTAACCTGTAGCAACAAACAAATAAATTTATTAATTTAAAAAAGCAGGTAACAACGTTAAAACACTGTAAATAAAATAAAGGATACAGCCGTTCAACCTGGTTTTATAAACCTCCAAGTGTCGAGAAAACGTAGAGCTAAGGTAAAACACAGGAGAAATGTGGTGTTAACCCATGCCTTTAACTTCAGCAGAGACGGGAGGAGCACCACAGAGTTAGTGGACTTATAAATTCTAGAGTTACATGGAACAGGGTGGTGAGGGTACACACCCTTAATCCCATCATTCAAGAAGAGTACACCCTTAACCCCAACCCACTAGAGACAGAAACAGGCAGATCTCAGAGCTCAAGGTCAGCCTGATACAAAACAAACTCTAAATAGAGAAAAACTTCGATCCAGGAGTGGTGGAGCACATCTTTAATCCCTTCAGATGGGAACCACAGGTCTCTGATCCCAATAATTAGAATACAGAGACACACACATAGGATTTGGAAGGACCTAAGTTTAAAAGCTACTTACAAAAGGCCCACTCAATACAAACAAATTGTCCTTCGAGATCTCAAAATATATACACTAAAGCTGGTTTAGCTCCAAAATAACAAAATAATTTCTTCTTTAAACCAGATTGAAAGACAACACTTTATATATTGTCAAAAAACCAAATTTGCTTCAGGAGAAATATTACCTACCCCCCCCCAAAAAAAAAGAGGGTGATTGTCCCTGAGTGAGGATTAGGGCAGGGCTCTGTTCTTATCTTTCCAGGAGAATCAAAGCATCCATTCAAGGAACCCAGGGACAACTGGACAACGGAAACCTCAGCAGAAAACAGAATCAGACACCAAAAGAAGACAAGTGACCCAGATGATTCAGCCTGACAGACTCCCTCAATAGCTGTCTCCATCAAAAGCCTACAACCACAACAACTCAATATTGCTACGACCGTTCAGCTCTACACTATGCCCCAGCCAGAACCTCAGTAAAGCCTGGAAGTTCAGCTTCTGCCTACAAACTCCTTAGGACATCTAAACAGCTGAGAACACAAGGACTGAACATAAAAGGATTGTACTAACATTTTTAACCATTTTTCCATTTTGGTTCAGGCCCCAAACAGGTTTACTATGACCCAAATCAGGAGGAAGACACTTTAAGAGAGCGACGTCCCATACCCAGAGGGTGGGGAGGGTGTTTCTCCGCCCCCCCCCCTTTTGGTTATTTGAAGGACAACTGAAAACTCTGTTATTTAGGGGAAGAGATTACAAGTTGTTAAATGGTCCTGTTTAATGGGTTTTGGAGGTTAGACCCAGGGTATTCCTTCTTTCCCTTTTGTGTATCCTTCTTTCTCTCCTATGTAGGAATGCATGGACGTGAGAAAAATTGAGACATAGACATAGCACAGAAAGGACCAAGAAGAAGGGTTAGATTATTGAATATGCCCTTATACCTTTGTATATTGATACAAAATTAGTAGTATATTTGGCTAAAGTGGTATTGACCATTTTTTATTGTGCAAAAATAAGATTGTATTGGACTACGTCGGTATTGATATTTGTATATTGATACAAAATTAAGATTATAGTTGGCCACAATGGTATTGACCCTTGTATATGGACGCAATATTAAGATTGTATTGGGCCACATAGGCATTGATCTTTGTATATTGATACAAAATTAAGAGTATATTTAGCCACATTTGAATAGATCTTTGTATATTGATACAAAATTAAAGGTAATGCTTCCTAATGGTATCGTACCTAGAGATACTTAAAAATGAAATGTGAAGCTCTGGCCTCTTGATAACAACCGTCTTAAACTGTTTAGGATAGTTAAGAAAAACAAACTCCTCGTCATGCATGCATGTCACCTTGTTAGCTACTATGACAGTCTATCACAGATATGCTCTAAGCTACTCAGTAATCAAGTTGTTAAGAGACAAGCAATGGGGGCTGGAGAGATGGCTCAGAGGTTAAGAGCACTAGCTGTTCTTCCAAAGGTCCTGAGTTCAATTCCCAGCAACTACATGGTAGCTCACAACCATCTACATTGAGACCTGGTGCCTTCTTCTGGTCTGCAGGCATATATGCAGGAAGAACACTGTATACATAATAAATAAATAAATATTTTAAAAAAAGAGACAAGCAACATTTGCTAATCTAAATACAAGAGATAGATAGGGCATCTTCAAAAACCCCAAGAGATCTGCACAATATGGCATTCAAAGATGTGGTCTTAAATTAAGATTTTTTTTTGATATCGTGACATATCAGCTACTGACAGCACCCCCTATTCTACTCCAAGTAGAAGATAAGCATCGAAGAATCTCCAGTGTGTGATTGTTGAATTAGTGGCAAGCCTATCTCTTGGCATGTAAAAACTCCTTTCTTCAACTGCAGACAGACTGCTGTCCAAAAAGGACAAAACTTGGTAGCAGGGAAGTTGACAGCCTAGCTCTGCCAAGACAGGGTAGGTTAGTCCTTCATAATCCCTGCTCTACAATAAATGTCTGTCAGAGAAACAGGACCAAAAGGCTGAAGACTGATGCTGGAATGTATGGAGAGAAAATGGGAATTGTCCAGGTAGTCACTGGTTTGTCATTTCTTAGTATTGGAAGCTGCAGGCCCTGCACTTCCTATATAATCAGATATATTTATCCTTCTCAGCTCTCTGAGGTGGTTGAAGAATAGACAGCTTGAATCTCATAGCTAAATTTTGAGTTGTTTAGGAATCAAGAGGGCGTTCTAGATCTAAGAAGATGGTTATAATAGTGATGCAAGTTAGTATGAAAACTAAGTCAGTTATAGAACTTTAAACTCATGGAGATGGTTAGAAGGTAGAAGGTTAAAGTCAGGGGCCAAGTATGTATGAACTGGACATTGGGAAGGTATACTGGGCCATTTAACTCTCATAAATGTGGCATATTTAATTCTGCTGTTTTGTATAGAATTTACTGTTATAAGAGAAAGAACCATTTGTTGGACTGAAAGGGGAAGCTGTTGGGGGGAAGAGGGTGGAAGGGTGGGACAGGAAGGGGGACTAGGGAAGGGTTTTTGACTGAGATGTAACTTGAAGAAAAAAAATAAAGTACTTATATAAAACAAAACAAAAACAAAAAAAAGAAAATCTGGGCATAATTGCTCATAACTGTAACTTCCATGATGTTAGAGGACAAATGCAGGTGGAGATTATATATATATATGTAATATTTTATATTGTATATAATATATATAACATACATATTATATTTATGTATATTATATACGTATTCATTCCTAAATGCATACATATAAGCTGCTCAATCTATAAAGTGTTATTTGCATGTGTTAACTTTAAAAACATATATATTAAACTGTTTGAGTATGGTGGTACACACTTTTAATCTCTGCATTCCAGAGTCAGAGACAAGTAGAAATCTGTGAGTTCAAAGCCAGCCTTATCTATTTAGCGAGTTCTAGGTCAGCTGGGAATAAATAACCCCTGTCTCAAAAAAAATTAAGTTGACAAAGAAAACAAAATATAATGTTGAGGATATTTAGGAGGCTCATGGATCTGCAAAAATTATCATTGCAGGTTTTAGCATACTTTATCAAGGAGAGGGACAGAAAAAGAAAAAGGTAAATAAATTAACAAATAATTTGTTCACTGAGAATAATTTAATGGTTCTTATGACAGGTCTTCAGAGACAAACTGGCAAATAATAAAAATTAGACCTTTCACTGAAGAAGGGATTGTCCCGGATAACTTATCACTATATAGTGAAACAGCCACCTGGGTAAACTCATGTGTGTGGACTGTGTCTCACCTAACCTATGTTGCACATATTAATAAAATGGCACTACCCCTCATCCACGTTTCTGTTACCTGCCCTACTTTGTGCCGATTTCTCTCTCTTCCTCAGCACCTCTTCTTCACTGTTCTTTAAGACATGGGATGGGGATTTGTCAAAGTCAATGAGCACTTTATTACAGTGAGAACGTTCTGTAATGAACAATTCAGCAGTTTAATGAGATTCTGTAGATCTGTCTCCAGCCTGTCCATCAAGTTTCACTTCTATAAAGCACCCTGACACTAATCCTCTGGCAGACCCAATCTTTACCTTGGGCTGAATATTAGATTCTTCTATGGTATATTGCATTACTAGTATAACCTCAAAAAAAAAAAAAGATGAACTTAACTATACTTGAGGCAATATAGTTGGTCTGATTTGATTTTTCTCTATAGAGTATGAGGGAATTACTTATTTACTAAGGTAAAGCAAAAACAATTTCTTATTGCCTGCTGAATGCCTACATTGATAATATTTATGGGAATCTTTTAATTCTTTTTTGTGGGATCAGGTCTAACAAACTATCTTATTGCCTGCAGAAACCATTTTCTGTAGTAGCCTTTAGAGAGGCAATTGTGACAGCTCTAAGTGGACAGAATGGAATTTTCCTGATATTCAGACAGCTGCACTTTACCGTGTCTGTCTCTAGCAGTGACTTCAACCATGCAACAATAACAGACAGATGCCACAAGAATGGGTGGCCTCAAAGCTCAGTCTTGTTCAAAAAAAAAAAAAAAAGCAAGAAAGAAATATAAAATCCATTCTGTTTCTTTTTCCCCTTAATGAAGTAAAGGAATGTGTCTACTTCATACTCTGAGCTGGCCATAGTAAATTCTGATGGCTTATATGATAGGGGAGAGCTGGGATTGCTAAAATCCATGCCCAAAACACATCCTCACCAGCACTTGCAGTCACAACCTGATTAAACCTACCCATAAATGCCCAGGAAGCAGCAGACTCTTACAACTTCTTTTAAAATCAAGACTGTGGACTAGTGGATAGATGTAGTAGGTATCGACAGATGTGGATTTGAAGGGTGGCTTTACTCAGTAAACAGGAGCCAAGTTCAGATGCCTTCACTGTATTTGTTAGAAGATGGAGACAGTCACTCATCTGGTCTGTTGTGCTGGTAAGTCAATAAGGTTTCAAATGCTGCCTTCCACCTGGTTGGCCCTTATCTCATACTATTTTCAATAAAAAGGACAGGTGCTGATCAAAGTTCAAAGAAGGAAGGAAGGTATCACAAAAGTTATCACATCAGTGGAATCACAAGTTAGGTGACACATTTTGACCAGTGGTAAATAGCTCTGTGAATATGTTTGGAAAGATAGGAGGTTACTCCCTCACCTGCCAATAGAACACTGAACTTTTACTAGTAGGTGCAGACAGCCACTGTTCACATCATCCTGCAGGCTTCACACTGCAAGTATCAAGATGTGTAGACAGTGCTATAGAACAAGATCGACAATGAAGGGAGAAGGGGGAACATGAGCTCTATATCCAAGGACTACAAGCGCATTATCCAAAGACAGTCACTAGGGATGAACAGAAGAGGATTTAAATTGACTAATCAACTTTCAAACACAAAACATCCTTATGTACCCTAGACAAAGCATCTACAGGATGTGAAAGGATTCTATAGTCAGCGCAAAAGGAAGGGCTTGGGAACACACCAGTGAATGCATAAGGAAGTGAGGAGGGAGATCCGCCCCACTATAGTGTAGGAAGAACTTCATTTCATTGGAGGTCTGAGCATCTATCTATTGCAGTAAGAAATTGTTTCTCTAAGTAAAAAGGGACCATTGTCAGTATAGAGAGTAAAGGAGCATAGGGAAAGGATAGAGCAGTAGAGCATGGGGCAATAGAGAAGGGTATATGTGACTTGATTCAGGAAAGCAGAAAGGGGAAAGAAATTGGGAAAGGGAGTGAGAGATAAATGCAAAGGATGGAGGGGTTAAGATAGTAGTAAGGATGTTTGTAAAAGTCATAAGGAATCATACTATTAGCTACCAGTCTCTTAAAAATCCTGTAACACAGGTAAGTTTATGTAAATACATATATAGTTTAAGAGAAATTTTCTCATCTGGGCTGACAATACTCATCCAAGAGCCAAAGACCATCTAACAACCACCGCCCCCCCCCCCCGACACCATGCAAAAGAAGTCCTCTTTTGAGTTATTGATCAGAATTGTCCAAGAGACTCTCAAAACTTACATGCTATTTCTATTGTCCTTGGTTGCCCTCCCCCCCAGACGTGGAAGGTTTAGGCCCCTATTGCTAAAGACACCACACCCTTCAAACACAGAGACCAGAGGCCCCTGAAGGGAAATGACATGAATGCTTCCTACTTAAGCACTGGCTTTCATGGTCCCAGAGGGCGCCATGTAAGCTGCCAAAGGAGGGAAGCAACCAACAACCCTATCTGTTGGTCTTGCTGTGGAACTGCTCTGTATTCAAATGTTCATTATTTGCACCCTGAGATCTGCTTGCTGTTTATCTTACAAGCAGATTCACCAACCCTTATTGTATAAGCCTTGCTCTCCAATTTAAAACTATTGGTTAAATAAGATTGGCTTCAGTCAATTACTAGAGTGAAGAGAGGTAGGCAGTGGTGCCCTTACCTGCCAGATCTGCTCCTCACTCAGGGATGTCAGCTGGTCACTCTTCAGCACCTCCTGAAGCAGACAGTAAGGCAAAGTAAGAATGTCCTCTGGGCGGCTCTTCAGGAGCTCTGAGAGATGCTTCACTAGGAAATCAATCACTGCCTTCTCCAACAAAGTGAGGTGAAAGAGGTCAGCAAGTCTGTACAGATCCAAGTAATTAAAGCTATTTAGTTCCTGGGTGCCAAAAACATAAAAAAAAAAAACTCTTAGAAACCCACAAAGAACAGGCAAGAAATTAGGTCTACTCTCTACCATTTTCATAACAGGTGGGAGAATGGGGGTCACTAATATTAAGACCATCTCCATGGCCCACAAATTATAAAATTCTAAGTTGTCTTATTTTCCCCTTCTCTAAACCTATATTCTTTTACAGAAATATTTATTCATTTTTTTACCATTTTTAAAAATTTATTTATTTATTGCTTCAGGTTACATCTCCATCATAGGGTCCTCTTTCTACCCCTCCCAGTCTTGTCCTCCCACCCTCTACCCCCTAACCCTTCCATCCCACTCCTCTGGAGTGGAGTGTCCCTACATAACAGTCCCCCACCCAAGTTCAGCAGTCATATGAGGGCCAAGAGCCTGCTCATACACTGGGAGCCTACAAGGCAGTACCACTAGGGCAAAGTGTCTCATTGACAGGGAGAAAAAGAACAAGTTTAAGTCCATGTTCCCTTTGGTGTGTTGGTTGTAGTTTAGATATCCTCTACTATATAGCTAAAATCTGGCTATAAGTGCATAGATGCCATGTGCATCCTTCTGAGTCTGGGTTAGCTCACTCAGGATAAGCTTCTCTAGTTCCATCCATTTGGCTGCAAATTGCATTTTATTGTTTCTGATAGCTGAGTAGTATTCCATTGTGTAGATGTACCACAATTTTTTTAATCCATTCTTCCATTGACGGACATCTGGGTTTTTTCCAGTTTCTAGCTATTACAAATAAGGCTGCTATGAACATAGATGAGGAAACTTCCTTATGATTCAGTGGGGAATCATTTGGATGTATACCCGGAAGTGGTATGGCTGGGTCCCGAGGCAGAGCTATTCCAAGATTTCTAAGATATCGCCAGACAGACCACCAGAGTGGATGCACAAGCCTGCACTCTCACCAGCAATGGAGGAGGGTGTCCCTTTCTCCACACCCTCGCCAGCATGTGTTGTCATTTGAGCTTTTGATCTTAGCCATTCTGACAGGTGTGAGATGGAATCTTAGAGTTGTCTGTGGATCAATGGAATTGCACTGAAGACCCAGAAATGAACCCACACACCTAATTTTTGACAAAGAAGCCAAAACTGCACAATGGAAAAAGGACAGCATCTTCAAGAAATGGTGCTGATCCAACTGGATGTCCACATGTAAAATAATGAAATTAGACTCATACTTATCACCTTGTACAAAACTTAAGTCCAAGTGGGTCAAAGACCTTAACATAAGGCCAGATACATTAAATCCACTAGAAGAGAAAGTGGGAAAAACCCTTGAACTCATTGGCACAGGTGACAACTTCCTGAACAGAACACCAACAGCTCAGGACCTAAGACCAACAATCAATAAATGGGACCTCATGAAACTGAAAAGCTTCTGTAAGGCAAAAGACATTGTCATTCGAACAAAACAGCAGCCTACAGACTGGGAGAAAATCTTCATCAACCCCACATCTGACAGAGGGCTAATATCCAAAATTTACAAAGAACTCAAGAAGTTAAATGCCAAGAAACCAAATAATGCAATCAAAAAATGGGAAAAAGAGCTAAACAGAGAATTCACAAAGGAGGAATTCCTAAAGGCTGAGAGAAACTTGAAGAAATGCTCAGCATTTATTTTTTATTGTATGTGCATTGGTGTTTTGCCTGCCTGTATATCCATATGAGGGTTCCCTTGTAACTGGAGTTTCAAATAGTTGTGAGCGGCCATGTTGGTACTGGGAATAGAACCCAAGTCCTCTTCAAGAGCAGACAATGCTCTTAACCACTAAGCCATCTCTTCAGCCCTAAAACCCATATTCTTAAAGACATCTTTAAGATTTAGGATTTCCTAAAAGGGCTTCCTGGTTTTTGCTGGCTGAAATGCCACTTTGCAAGCATTGGAAACATTTGCAAGTCCTTACCAATAAAGACTGTCATGGTTATTCTTGGTTGTCAACTTGACAACTAAGTAAACAAGCTCCTGGACACACCTACAAAGCATTTTTAGTTAATTCCGTCATTTGAGGTCAGAAGCCCCACCTTAAATCTGAGACACATCTCATGTCAACCTTTAGGAAGACAGGAAAGGAGACAGCTTTTCTTCTTTGCCTGCTTGTCCCTGTGCTCCCTTCACTGGCATTAGAATCTACTTCTCTGGGATTCTGTTATTTACTGAGGACTAGCTGAGATAACCAGCCTCAAAGACTGAATAACTATTGGAGTCTTGGACTGTCCCTTGGTAGACAGTCATTGCTGGACTAGCTGGACCACAGTCTATAAATCATTCTAAGAAATCCAATATATATGTGTATACATATATACATATGAATATTCATACTATCAGTTCTGTCTATCCTCTACAGAACCCTTACTAATATAAGGACAGTTATGGGTTCTACCTTTCCTGTAGTTTAGTTCTTTGTCTTCTAATGATAATACAGGAACAGTTATGTGGTGATTAAGGACTAAGCACAAACCAAAAGACACATCAACTATGCATTGCTTCTGAAACTTCAACCTAAGTATGTCTGTACATCAAAACAACCCATCCTGTCTTAATGGAACTGAAAGATGAAATTTATATGTAAACTTAGCAAATGGGTCAATCTCACAGAAAAGACTCATGTCTTGATTATTTATATACCATATTCACCTAAACATTGACCTTGTTTTGTTGGTCTTGAACATTCAGAGCACCAGTAGCATTCCCCCCCTACCTATTCCCAAAGTTTGCAACCATGCTCTCAAACCTATAGCCAGGCATCTGGGAGACTGTATCCATAAAGCTGCAGCCCCCCCAAAATTCTTGTCACTGTGCCCTGTGAGAGCCAGGGTTGGACACACCTCTGCTGAAAGAAAGCTTGCCTATGTAAGTAGAATAAGAATAACAGTGTCAAGTCAGGTATGGTGATGCACACCTATAATCCCAGCACTTGGAAGGCAGAAACAGGTGGATCTCTGTGAATTTGAGGCCAGCCTGATCTACACATCAGGTCCAGGACAGCTAGGGCTATTATACAAAGAAACCCTATCTTGGTTTTGGAAGCTGCGGGCCCTGCACTTCCTATATAATCAGATATACTTATCCCCCTCAGGTCTCTGAGGTAGTTGAAGAATAGATAGCTAGAGTCTCATAGTTAAATTTTGAGTTGTTTAGGAATCAAGAGGGTGTTCTGGATCTAAGAAGATGTTTTTAAAATTGTGATGCAAGTTAGTATGAAAGCTGACTTAGATATAGAACTTTAAACTCATGGAGATGGTTAGATAGTAGAATGTTAAAGTCAGGTGCCAAATACATATGGACTGGACATTGGGAATGTATGCTAAGCCATATAACTCTCATAATTGTGGCCTATTTATTTTTGTTGTTTTGTATGTATTTATTGTTATAAGAGAAAGAACCATTTGTTGGACTGAAAGGGGGAGCTGTTGAGGGGGGGAAGATATACCTTAAACTAAAAAAAAAAAGGGAAGAGGATGGGGGATTGAGGGGGAGGAGGGTGGAAGGGTGGGACTGGAGGGGGGAGTAGGGAGGGGATTGTGATTGAGATGTAACTTGAAGAAATAAAAAATAAATTATAAAAAAATTAAAAAAAGAAAAGCCAAAACAAACAAATAAACCAGTGTCTTAGATTCTTATCATTCTTACTTTATAGTCACTAATATGTGGGCAGTGTTTTGTAAGAGCAGAAAGTCCGAATGATGCTATGAGACACCCATTTATTCTATGGACCCATTTAATCAAACTTGACATATTTCCTTTTCCTAGTTTTCTAAGACCATTAAGAACTCTAACAACACTTAATTCTATTGTAATATATGTAATTCAAAATATTTGAGAGTTTAAATGAGCATTTTTTAAAATATTATACTTATTCCCAAATATTATGGGATCACATATATCTCAAGTTCATATGTTCTGTTTTTTTTAAAATCAGAGTCGATGAACTTCTTAGGGTTGGTAAGTACCAGGCTGGCAGGAGAGGTCAGGAGATTGTAGTGTGCACCTTAGTACATATTTGGATTGGAGCACATCTTTGAAGCAAGTTCACTTAATTTGGAGTCCTAAGAAATATTTTGGTGTTCCACAGCCTTGCTTTGCTGGTCTTCAAAAGCCTGGTTTTCAACTTTTGCAGGGGTGGCAGGATTCTGGTTCAGTTGGCCAGCATCATGGCACAAAAGGAAGAGTGGACAGAAGCAGAAACTACAATGCAACGGTGTAGTGAGAATGTTGGTTTCTTAAAAACCCAGTTATGTTATGTGAATATGTTTTTGTCCTATTTCCAGGTGTGGGCTCCAGGGATGCTTCAGATTGTCCACAGCTGCTCCTGCTGCTGTCGTGGTGGCTACTATTTCTGTTGCTGCTATTGGCTGGTTCAGTTTGTTACAGTTGGTTGTGGTTTGTCACAGGTTTTCAATTAGTCCTTTGCAGAGACAAGAAGAAATTGAATACCCTTACAGCGAAGGTCAAACTTGCCCCAAGAAACCCCATGTTCCTAATCAGCAAGCAGTATTCTAAAGAAGTCTATGCCCCCTTTCCCCTCTAACCTTTTTCTCCTAAGCTAGTGTTGTGAAGTTGGAAGGGATTGGGATGGAAAAGGGTGATAAATACAGGAACCTGGTAAAGCAGCCACAAAGCACCACCTACAGATGGGCACAGAGCAAGTGATGAAGACATGACTTGAATATGGAGTGGCAATTGAATGCACTTCACTAGGAGGTCTTTTTATCTTTATACACCAGTTCCGGGGCTCTTCCATTTATAACCCCACAACTTGAAATCAGTCCACTTCAAAAGTACAGATAATTTTTAAATTATTTTAACAAGGGGTGTTAAATAATTGTTCTTTTTATTTACCTGTCATACAATATAACTTGATAATGTTTTTCCCGTACTCCTCCCAGATTCTTCTCATCTCCCTATCCAACCAATTCATGCTCCTCTCTCTTCTCTCCTTCCTCCTCTCTAAAAAAAAACCAAAAACCAAAAAACAAAGACAACGTTCTTTTTGCTGTTTCTTTTAATATTTATTTTCTTGCATTTCAGCATATGTGTAGTTTGCACATACATGTATGAATGTTGCCTATGTAGGTGCCTATATAGGTGTGTAAGCACATGGAAACTCAAGGTTAATCTTGAATTTGGGAATCATCCTACAGCAAACTTCTATCTTACTCATTGAAGAACTCTCTCAATCAAAGCCTTACCTCACCAGTATACCTAGACTCCCAAGTTAGCTTGCTCTGACATCCTGTCTCTGCTGTCTTGGAACTATAGACGTGATGTCACATCCATCTGACACTTATATTGGTCTGAACAATCTAAACTCCAGTACGCAAGCTTCTCTAGAAAGAGCTTTAAAGACCAAGTCATCTCCCCAGTCCCTTTGAAAATTCTTCTGTGTGTGTTTTATATGTACATGTCCACAAGGGTGTACTCATGTATATGTGTAGATACATGTATGTGTATGCTTGTGGAAGCCAGAAAGGTGTTCATGTCATGTGTCTTTTTTGACCTCTCTCTCCTTTATTTTTTGAGACAGAGTTCTCACTGTACCTGGAACTCATCAGTGTGGAAAGACTGGCTACCTACTGCGACCTAGGGATCCACCTGTCTTCCCTACAACCCTGAAGTTACAGATATGGGCTGCCATGACCAGTTTATCTGGGTGCTGGTGATATAAACTGAGGTCCTCAGTCTTGCATAGCAAGCATTTTACCAACTGAGCCATCTTCTTAGTCCCACTATATTTCTTTTAAAGGTAACTTTAAATTTTCCTTCAGTTCTATATTAATAAAATCCCAAGAATATTAAGTATACATGTGCCATGATTAACTGAACAGCAAGGGGCAAGGCCACCGGTACCTGTCTGTGTATGAGAGAAACAAAAGTTTTGAGATAAAGATGCTCTGAGCTCTAACTTCTCATTGCTTCTTACAGACATAATGTCCCCAAACCTCCAGTGCTTTCTAGCTATGTCAGAAGCTTCTGTTTGCCCTGCCATACATAAGTTGCATCTCTGTAGTTCAACTGTGTGCAGTTGGAGAGTGAGGGGAATGGAGAATTCATCTCCCTGACACCATAATATCATAGCACACACCTCTCCTATTGGGACAGACAGGACCTGTGAGCTTTCAGGACATCAATGCATAAGTTCATCATGTAAAAATAATCATTATATGTGTATTTATATGTATATATTTATATTTATATGTGTATACACACACACATTCTAGACTTTATAAAAGTCCATGGAAACACGTTTTGAAAAGTACTTCCCATAACGTGGCTCATACAAAGTATAGAGCAGACTGGAGTCTGCTAGAGCAAAACCAGGAAAGTAAAAACCACTGTGGCTTGGTATCCATAATCCAATGTTCATCACCTAGAATGGTGGAAGTTCTAAATGTGTTAAGTACCGAGTGATTGTATGACATGAGGCAGCCATGGCAACGACCTTAGCTTCAGAGTCATGGGAAAATGTCCACCCCACTTCAGAGGGGTACCAAAGCCTTCCTCTGCACCATGTGCAGATGTTTATAGTGTGTGTAGAAAATCTCCACCATAATTTTCTCCCCCTGGATGTTTATAACCTGAAGATTGCTCCCCTGTAGAGACTGCTCCTATGGAGAAAAGTTAAACCTGTCTCCTTGATCCCAGTATATGCCATGACTCCTTGTTTATCTATATTAATAATAATGCTTCCTTGTCCAGCTGTATGCAATAACCTCATCTCTCCGTTCAACTGTACATACTAAGCATACTGAGCTTCTGGTGTGCCATGGCTTCTCCATCAGGTAACCTAGTCTACCTGATCCCAAATTTTCAGTGTGTCTGTGTGTCTCTATATTGGTGATTTATTCATCCCCTCACCTCACTAGACCCGTCTGTCTCTGGAGCCATGCTGGAGGCAGTATGTTACTCATGGAAGGTCAAAATGAAGAATTTTGCCTTTCCAGATATCCACTACTTGGAAAAAAAAGTTTACCAATACATTAATGAAGAAAGAAGATGAACAAAGTAAAAAAAAAAAAAAAGTACAGAATTGAAGCAAGGGATTTTTCTTCCCCAGTGGCTAGCTTGTCACTAATGCAGCCATCTCCAAATGGAGATTCTTTGATACTTATCATCTACTTGGAGTAGAATGGGGGCGTGCTGTCAGGAGCTGACATGAGTCAATATCAAAAAATCTTAAGTTCAGAAAACATCTGTAAATGCCATATTCTACAGATCTTTTGAGGTTTTTGAAGACCTATCTCCAAATATTTGAATAACCAAATGTTGCTTATCTCTTAGCAACTTAATATTGAATTAACTTAGAAAACATCTGTGATATACTAAACTAGTACCTAAAAAATGTCAGCACCCTAGTTCTGCCAAGACAGGATGAGCAGGTCCTTTATAATTCCTGCTTTACAATTAATGTCTGTCAGAGACACCGGGCCAAAAGGCTGAACATAGAAATTGGGGACTATTCAGGCAGCCAATTGTCATTTCTTAGTTTTGAAAGCTGTTTGCTCTGCACTTCCTGTTTATTCAGATATATTTGTCCTTCTCAGGTTTCCGATGCGGTTGAAGACTAGATAGTTATAGTCTCACAGTTAAGTTTTAAGTTGTTTAGGGATTAAAAGGATGATTTAGGTCTAAGATGATGTCTTTAAGTTGGTAATGCAAGTTAGGATGGAAATTGAGTTAGGTATAGAACTTTAAACTCATCAAGATAAATAGACTATTCTTTTTTTTTTGGTTTTTTGAGACAGGGTTTCTCTGTGTTTCCTTGGCTGTTCTGGACTCTCTCTGTAGACCAGGCTGGCCTTACTCACAGAGATCCATCTGCCTCTGCCTCCCGAGTGCTGGGATTAAAGGTGTGCGCCACCATGCCCAGCAATTAGATAGCTATGAACTGCCATGTGGTTGCTAGGATTTGAACCTGGGTCCTTTGGAAGAGTACCCAGTGCTCTTAACTGCTGAGCCATCTCTCCAGCCCCAATAATAGAATATTCTTATTAGTTGCCAAATACATATGAACTGGACATTGGGAACATATGTCATATCTTACACTTTTCATAATTGTTTCTTAATTGTTCTTATTGTTTTGTATTATATTTATTATTATAAGAAAAAGAACCTTTTATTGGACTAAAAGGGAGAGATTTGGGAAAAAAGATATAATAACAAAACAACAACAACAAAAACAGAATTGAGTGGTAAATTCATAACTTAACGGTTCTCAGACCTACATTACTATCAAAGTCATTTTCCTTAGTTCAGAATCTATTTTCTCCCCAACTGTAAGGGGCATCTCTGAGCTATCCATTCCTAAGCCTATTGTACTAGCATGTCCAAAATGGACCTGTTTCCTGAGAACTTGCACACACACATACATACATACAAGCTGAAGGCTATGTGGAGATCAGAAGACAATTCGTGAGAGTTACTTCTCTCTCAGGAATTTTATGCAAGGCATCAGGCTTTGCAGCAAATGCCTTTAGCAGCTGAGCCATCCCACCACCTTAAACTATCTTTTAAATAAGAAATTTTACTTGTGGCCTCACCATAACTAATTAAGTCATAAAACCTGCATTTTAGAATAAAATGGAGCCAAAACTGCAGGAGTAGTGTTCCAGGAACATTAGGAAGCAGCAGATGCTTATTTTTTATGAATGAATACAATTTTTTTGGCCTTAACATCATGCCCAGCATGTACCTCTCTATTTCCACGTGATGATGCCCTACCATGGAATTCTACTTTGCTCTTAACATTCATGCCCACCTGTAATTATCTTCTGAATACATGTACTTATGTATATATGTATCCTCTCTTCAGACCCCAATTAGTCCTTGGGAAGACAACTTGCCAGCTTGTCTACTGTTCTACTCCAAAGGCCAAGCACGTGTTGAATGGATGAATGAATAAATGAATGAATGAATGAATACACACAAAACCATCTCACTTTACCTTTTTTTGTTCTTCCTGGTTCAAGACAAACTAATCACATGATTTTGGGGCTTCTGCCCTCCCTTCTGGAGATTTCTAGCAGATATTTAAAGTATCTGTTATAAATGTTTATCCCTCTACAAGTCCAAACCCCTTGGTGGCAAGAATTATGGGTCATTTTTCATAAATCAAGAAATCCCCCATGGAGCAGATAGTGAACATGTGTGTTTAATGAAGAAAGTCCAAAAGATTTTTCTGTTCACTTATAATTAAGTGTAAAATATATCCTGTATCTCTCCAACCTGTCCAGGTAATTCTGAATTTCATCCAAAGCAGGCAATTTTTCCTACTTCATTTAGCTTCCCTAATCATCCTTTCTTACTTTCTGTTCACTTTTTTTCTTTTCCTTCTTTATTTCTGAGACAATTTTTCACGACGTAGCCCAGGCTGGCCTCGAAATCACTATGTAGCCCATGGCAACCTTGAGCTCATAACAATCTTCCTACATCTGCCTCCCAAGTGGTTGGGGAAACACTGTCAGCTAGTGCACCTAGGCTTATTCTAGCGTTCTCACACTGACCAAGACAGAATCAGCGGACACTCCGTTTTCCAAGTGGAGCACCTGATAATAATAACTCAAGTTGACAATACTGGAAAATACAATGAAGTACAAGTACACATAAGGGACATGTTATTTCTTCTCCAAGAAAAATTATCTTTTGTTTTTTTAAGATTTTTCGAGACAGGGTTTCTCTGTGTATCCTTGACTGTCCTGGATTCACTCTGTAGACCAGGCTGGCCTCGAACTCACAGAGATCCATCTGCCTCTGCCTCCCGAGTGCTGGGATTAAAAGCGTGCGCCACTACGCCCAGCAAGAAAAAAATATCTTAATAAGCCCCAAATTCCAATCAGTCTAAGAAAGAATGATTTCTTCATTAACTGACAACTGGGACCAAAATCTTTTGACACTTTTCAAGGGCTGTTTACCTTAAGTATGAGACTGTTTCCATTCTCTTACATTCTGTGACTTTAATAACTCTAAGCACATGGGTAGAGGCACGAGGAGCTGGAAATCACAGCTCAGCAACAAGGAAGTCTCCCGAGTAAAAGAAAACCATTCTTTTCCTTCTAAAAATGTTTTATTTCTGTCGCACTGTTTCCCATTTGAAATTTAGCTTTCATTCAGAATTATGGTGCACACATCGTTGTTCTTCAGGGAATATATTTAAATAATATTTATTTTTCCTTGGTTCAGGGCTATTTGGCTTCTCTTTTCCCTTCAATTTATTTCTTATGATATGAATGAAAAGTTAAATTACATAACAGCTATAAAATGTGTTCTCAATACTTCATTAGCTATAAAATAAATACTACTTTTCCAATTTCAATAATTCTTAAAACTTACATAGTTCCCACATTTGGTCTTTTATATGGCTCATTTCTGTGAGATCCTTAAAAGAGTTATTGTCAAGATTAACTTGGAAAAGTCCTAAGGGGGAAAAACCACACAAAAATCTAAATACTGTAACTTTGGGTTATAGTCAGTTACTCCTTTAAGCAAATGGCCATATGGTTAAGACATTGGTGGAAGGAAGGAAATGAGTCTGAGATGTTTGGTTGACCCTGTTGTCCTCCTGTCATTTCCCCAAAACAGGGAAGACAACAAGAGAATGACCATCTTGGCCTTTGTGATGTCCTTTCACAGGTATTATGTAACAACGTAATTGGCCAAACATTCCAATGCATATCTTAATATTTCATTTAAGCTGATGACATTTATATAACAACTTTGCTCTATAATTCAAAGTAGCTCTGAGCCTATCCCTCAGATAATGTCATCTAGATTCATTTGCATCCCACTGATCTTGGATGGCAAAAATATGGAATCTTTTATCTAGAGTCTGATATGCACTGCCCGTGGGCTACAGCTTCACTCCTGTATGACATAGTGAAAGGATGTGACCTCTGGACCAAGTGCAATGCAAGCTGACACTCAGTGATCTGTGTCTCAAGAGTATAGTCTACCAAGTTCCAGCTACTCTGAAGGCTCCCTGGCCTGCCTGTAGCTCCTTACCCACCCAGCACTGCAGTTTAATCATATTCCTGACATAAGAATTATGCAAAACACAGAAAAAAAATTGTTATCGTGTGATCATATCTACTGTGTTCTAAACCAGTGCCTGCCCTAAAACATGATACCTCAAACCCAGAAGTTCTATTTAATTGATGAGATTCAAAAAAGAAAGAAAAGAAGACTACTAGAGCTGCTTTCACTCAATAGGAGGACAGCCGCGTGACATAGCACCTGAATAACAGCTATTTCTCTAGTTGCCTCATTTAGTTCTAAGAATGTCACTGGCTTGTGAAACAAAAGTAAGCACCAACAACACGTACTATCAGCGAGAAAAACCATGACTTGGATTGAGGATAATATTAAATATTTCTCAAGGTTAAAGTAAGGAGAAGTACCATTTTGATTTCCCGAATTTTTGCCTCTAAGGTGAGAAAGTTGAATAATATTTCAGATAATTTTTTCCTGTGATAAAGGAAAGGTCACCCTTGGTATGAAATCAAGAAAGTATAAAATGACTCAAAACTATTCCAAATAGCACAATATTCTATATAAAAGCAGCATGCCTTGGTTGGTAGTTATGTTAACTCAAAGTGAAATTAAAATGTCAGCTGCTTATTGAGACCAAGCTTCAAGTATGATACGGTAAGTAGCTAAGAGATTTTGTTACTGATTGAATTCTAATGCGTATGATTGGGTTACCTCTTTATAAATCTATTTTCTGTTGACAATACAGTAGTTGAAAATACACTATATATTTAATTGCTAGTGCTCATAGTTCTGTATGAGTGTTCTGGAGACTGTGGGTTGTTTACCTTAGAGATTGTGAGGCTGACTGGGAGCTGTGGGTCAGCACCACTACACAGCAGCACTGCAGCTTATCACAGTGCAAATGGCTAGCTTCCGGAGAAGGTCAACGCGCCAAGCATGCCTTATTTGGCAGGTGTGTCACGGCTACACTACTGTAAAATTGGAAATCAGTAGAAAGTGACTCTTGCATCTTAGGATTTGCAAATCCTACAATATCCTCATCATCATTGTTCTTCTCATTGGTTGTAACTGAAAAATATTTGTTGTATTATGAATGAAAAAAATAGCAAGTAGTGAGGCATATCCAGGACTGTCATGGAAGAAGTAACAGCTTGGTCATAGATAGGACTTTAATAGTTGAGAAATATGTTCTCAAGTACTTGATCTAAGCTCAAGAAGTTATGATGCTATCTACGGAGCAGAGTTTTCACATAATAAGTGAACATAGCAGAATGCCCCACCTGTGATAAACAAACACTATGCATCTTGGGTCTTCTGATCTGGCCCATGCCAAATTATTTTCTCTCTCCTCAAAATGTTGAAAGAGAATATGATTTTTTTTTCTTGCTTTTCATGATGATTAGAAAAATCCAGTGTCCATAGTGTTTGCCAAAACTACAACATACATTTTCAAGCAGGGATGAATTATCTCATAATACCCTTCATCCCAAATGACTATTATTTGCAAAGCAATTAAAGACTGAAACAACAGGCTAAAAGACTTGTAAAATGGGTCTTCAGTGTAAATACTCTTCTCACAGGGACAACACAGATCTAATCTCTTCCTTGGGAAGGCAGTTTGGAAGACTGTTTCTTTTTCTGATCTTTCAAGCATTAGCTGCCAAGGTCCTTGGCCCTTCCCCTCAACTAAGCATAAAGGTACAGACTGCCTTTGTTTCTTTATATCTTCCTTTATCTCTTCACAAAGTACGTACTTGTTAAGTTTTAGTTGATGGAAGGCAAGGTAAACAGTATACATGTAAAAATTTAGCTGTTATTGATCTTATTTCTGGGTTCACAATAAAACAGACCCTCCTGCTTTATAAATATTGAAATACTTAAGGAATTTAAAGGTAATTTATCAAACACTAACTAAACATTTTAAACATTGTTATACTTAAACAATTAGGTAATACAATACAGCCTGAATATCAGCTAAATATTGCATCTGAGACACAGAAGAAAACATTCATAGAAGTGTTCACAACTGTCTGCTATTTGAAAGTTGTCACTGAAAACTGAGAAACTGCCATCTTGTTCTGGATGACTCAAAAATATTGTAAGTCCAAATGATTATGGACACTTATTTCGGGTATAGCTTTATATTTCCTGTCTCTTCACTAGGTCATAAAGGTACCAATAACATCATTAGTTTGGAACTGTAGTAAGAACACGATTTGAAAAGGAGTCTCTTAGCTGGTCCAGGCCAGTGGACAACATCTCAAGTCAAATTTTCATAACTAAAGACTGGGAAAAGAGATAACACATCCTGGAAATGTGATGAAGGTTCTTAAAACACATGTACAGTGCCATCCGCAGAGTGGTATCTGAACATACAACTGTTATGGTGACTGCTATGTTCTTCCAAATTGCTGCCAATGGCGCTTCAGTTAGAGCTTTGCCTGTTCTACCAATTTTACTCACTGACTGGGTGAAAGGAAGGAAGTGTTGAATGTCTAGCAAAGCTTTATTTTTCTACAAGTATTATCAAAAATCATAGCTGCCACGTAAAACTCATTCTTTTTCTTGTATGTATAAATACTTTACCAGTGCTTGCATAGAAAACTTCACCACTGAGTGTGCCTGCTTTCCTTTTTTTTTAATGTTTATTTATTACTTCAAGTTACATCTCCATCATAGTACCCTCTTTTTGCCCCTCCCAGTCCCGCCCTCCCACTCTCTACCGACTATCCCTTCCATCCCATTCTTCTGGAGTGGAGTGGCCCTATATATCAGTCCCCTGCCCCAGTTCAGCAGTCATGAGGGCCAAAAGCCTCCTCATACATTGAGGGCCTACAAGGCAGCACCACTATGGAAATGTGTCTCATGAACAGGTAAAAAAGTCTATGTTCCTGTTTCCTTTGGTGCACTGGTTGTAGTATAGTTATCCTCTACTATATGGCTAAAATCCGATAAGTGAATAGATGCCCTGTGCATCCTTCTGAGCCTGGGTTAGTTCACTCAGGATGAGCTTCTCTAGTTCTATACATTTGGCTGCAAATTGCATGATTTTGTTGTTTCTGATGGCTGAGTAGTATTCCATTGTGTAGATGTACCACAGTTTTTTTTTGTTTTTTTTTTTTTTATCCATTCCTCAGTTGAGGGACATCTGGGTTGTTTCCAGTTTCTGGCTATTACAAATAAGGCTGCTATGAACATAGATGAGGAAACATCCTTGTGGTTTGGTGAGGAATCATTTGGATATATACCCAGTAGTGGTATGGCTGGGTCTTGAGGTAGAGCTATTCCATTTTCTAAGATATTGCCAGACTGAATTCCACAGTGGTTGTAAAAGCTTGCACTCCCACCAGCACTGGAGGAGTGTTCCCCTTTCTCCACAACCTCACCAGCATGTGCTGTCATTTGAGTTTTTGATCTTAGCCATTCTGACAGATGTGAGATGGAATCTCAGAGTCTTCTTAAATTGTATTTCTCTGATGATTAAGGATACTGAGCATTTCTTCAAGTGTCTCTCAGCCATTGGGGATTCCTCCATTGTGAATTCTCTGTTTAGCTCTGTTCCCCATTTTTTGATTGGATTATTTGGTTTCTTGGCATTTAATTTCTTGAGTTCTTTGTAAATTTTAGATATTAGCTCTCTGTCAGATGTGGGGTTGGGGAAGATTTTCTCCCAGTCTGTAGGCTGCAGTTTTGTACGAATGACAGTGTCTTTTGCCTTACAGAATCTTTCAGTCTCATGAAGTCCCATTTATTGATTGTTGGTCTTAGATCCTGAGCTGTTGATAGTGATTTTTTTCATTTCTCTTTCTATTTCTTGTTTGAATATCACCCAAAATCCTAATCATGCTTGCCCTGACCTTCTAGGCTTTCTTGCTGTTTCTGAATACTCTCCACCTCCCAAGCAACTACATACAGATCTCCAACATGGTACCTGCCTGCTTTTTTGGACCCACATTCAAAAGCCTTGCGTTTTTCTTTCCTGTTCTCCACATCACTCTTCCCTGCAGCTGTACAGCTTGCCTTTCCTCTTGCTTTTCATTCAAGTAAAATGGTCCTTGAGCTTAAAGAAAAGAAACTAACTTCAGAGATAAGCAAGAGGAGCAGACTGAGACAATATAGTGGACTACAAACCTGTGTCTGTTACTATAATATACTCCGCTTCTCTGGCAGAAAAGGCACATTGAGCAATTCAAGGTTGGGGGGAGCTGCATTTCTTTATGACCTTATTTGAAAGATAAAGTCCTTGGGGAAATACAATTTATTCAGATTATCAAGACCCTGCTGTGCAAATCTACAGTCTGGGAGCACACTATGGAGATCAAAAAATATTTACTTTATTCTGTTGGGTATAAAAGCTTTTAATGAATGCATAATTAAGACAAAAAAGTGTATACATCTTTAGAAATTCCACGGCTGAGCCAAGCCATTAATATCCAAGGCACCATACCCAGTTGTGATTCCACCTGTTTCCTATTTGGATTACAACCTAGTTATAAATCAAGGTATTACGTGACTACCCAATCCAGTACAGCTGGAAAAGATTGCATTCTAAGAGTCAAGGAAGCAACATACAGGGTACTAGCATGGATATGGAGTGAGAGGCTGGGACAGGTTAAACAAAAGACAACAAAACACTCAACTTTAATAGCCTTGAAATGAATCATGCAAGGAAATAAATTATCATGTTTATCATGTATGTAAAGGGACTATGACTTTTCTCAATACTATATTAAAGTTGATAGGATAAAGTCAGATTGTTAAGGAAGATAATAAGCATTTCATTGACCATGAAGATCAGATATGTCCATGATGTGATAAAATAATGTAAGGCCAGGTATTTTATGTGTATAAATGTATGCATGGATATATTTATAAACAAAAATAAAAATATACAGGGATATATTTATACACAAACATGTAAATATTTCTGAATAGCCTTAAGTAACTATACATACATATGCTAATAAAATATACATTTTATATGCTTTGATTAAATAAAAACAAAGTATTACTAGCAATTCAAAAACAACAAGAAAAAACATGCTCTAATTCTGGCAGTTTTAGAAGATATATTTAAATATATTTGCGCTATGTAACAGAGGAATTCAACAATTAGGTTACTGGTACATTTTTATAATCAATTGTATGCATAATATCTAAGGCTCATGAATAATTTTATATTGTTCTTGGGAAAACTTTCTTAGTAAGCTAGAATTTTAGTAGGGAAGGACACAAAAATAAAGCCATGATCAGGGACTAGTAATGCTGGCCTCAGTTACCATGAACTACAAAATGTTGCTTCGAATTTCACCATTGTTTACTCAGCATGTGAGCACAGGGGCAGTGTCCCACCATGCCGGCTGTTGCTTCTGGAGCATCCACTGGTGCAGAATCTGTGTTGCAGGAGACATTGCATAAACTATCTTATTGAATCCTTCAAGAACCCTGAAGGGTAAATTGCTCAAGGATGCTGTATTTACATCATAGACCAGGAGTGAAAGGCAAAAAGTTAAGTCACTTAAAGTCAAGTGATTTGGGGGTATGAGGTTATGTCACAGGGATATAAACAAGTCAACAACAGAGGGGATAGATGAATAAACACAATGCATGGTGACGAGCCTCCTAGAAGATGGTTCACAATTAAAGAAGGCATTTAACTCAAACTGAGTGCACTATTTGGTCAGTGCTAACAAAGGAGACACATGTAAGCCAAGTGCTTAGAGTGTTAGGAACTCAGAAGATAACAATAGGAAAAACACCCCACACAAAAGGAGTTCCCACAAGTTTCAAGCAAATGTACAAAGTTCCCAAACATTGCAGAACAGCAAGCACTTGAGCTGTAAATTGTCAAAAATAAAATAAGGTTAAAGAGACAGGAAATTCTGGAACAGATTCATTTTGTGTGTGAAACTAAGAGGGATGAACATCATACCAAATGCTACAGAGAATCAAATAGTAAATACTTTTAAGCAAGTGTATAATACGAGTTTGTTATTTGACAAAAAGTTAATAGATTGAAAATTACTTTTTAAAATAAATCAAATAAAATATTGGAGGAAGAACTGGAGCAAAAGTGAAGTTCATTAATTTTCAAGAAGTTTCTTTGGTCCAGGAGGTAACAAGGGCCTGGATTAAGATGGTGTTAGAGGAATAGAAAGAAGGAGAGAGAACGTTAAATGGAACAGTGCATGTGTGAACGTGACATTGTATGGTGACCACAGGGGTGGGAGATTCTAGGGTGGCTCTTGGTCTTTGGCATGAGTTCCATTCAAACACTTGCAGGATGTCCAGAAGAACCAACCCAGTAGATAGAGAATTGCAGGTGACAAAGTGTGTTATCCTGGGATACAGTAAGAGAGACTATATAAAGGAGACAAAGAAAAAGGCCAGGAATCAACTAGAAGATAGGAAGCTATGTAAGATTTTAGGGAAAGAAGTTATTTTGAAGATTAAAAGCAGATGTTGTACATTGTCATTGTTGCAATGATAATCACGGACAGGGAGGAGGGTTGAATTACTGCAAGAGAGTCCTTGGGAAGGACTGCAGACCTCAATGACATCAGTGCCAGCCATGAGCAAGGTAGCACATTTGAGACCTATCTAAAAGGCCAAATCAATGAAGTTGAGCCAGAATCACAAAGTTATGGAGCAGTCTAAGATTTCCAGTTTGGGTGACTAAAGGCATATGAAGTAAAAAATACCCATGGATGAGTGGCTTCATATAGGTACTTCTGACAACTTAAATTTCTAAAAAGACCAGAGTTTACTAGTTGGAGTAACTAGAAGAATGATAGTGCCTTAACAGAATGGAGAAAAGCAAGCATGTGGGATTGGATGAGGTCAATCTGGAACAGCATGTAGAGTATCCAATGGGAAATGCTAACAGAACACAGTAGGAAGATAACTTCAGTGAGCAGAAGGGATGGGCCACATACAGCATTCCTATCCTCCAGTCAATGGGAGAAGAAGAGTTTGTAAAGAAAGTGAAAAGGAAGAAGGGGAAGGAGTAGAGAGAAAACACCTGTGCAGGGGGGAACATAAGGCGTGGTATCAAAAGACCACAGAAGGCTCATGCCTAGGAATTATGAAAGACACACTACACAAGAGGTAAGAAAGCATAAGACACCAGCATCAGTTTGGCAGTGAAGGAAAGAAGAGGACTGTTATAGTAACAGGAGATGGAGAAAGATTTCTTCCACCTTACTGGCACAGAGACTGAAACCATAGGCAACACAGGAGGCAAAGGACGTAATAAAAAGCTGAAGGTGTTTGAGCTTCAGAGAAAAAGGCACAAGTCTCATTGAGTAGGAACATGTACAGTTGGAATATAGGTGTGAGAATAAGTATCTCAATGAAACACGGATTTCCTTTTAACCACTCCTAATATCAAGTAAGGAAAATGGAAGAAAGTGAGATGCATATTTGACTGCTTCATTTTTTAATTCTGAACTATAGCATCCATAAGATAGTAAAAGAACTTTTATTTTTGAGAAAAAAATGCATGTGCAAAATCAGATTTGGGACTGGGAGGGTAGTTTTGGTTTTTTTTTGTTGTCTAGCTCACAATAGATGGCTTAAAATAGAAACCATTGATAGTTGGAAAAAAATCCTTCAAGATTTCTTTCCTCTCTTTAAAAACTCACCAAGAAGATACAATTAACCCTAGATTGCCCACATAATGAACTAAAATGCTGAAAGGAGTCTTTCAGCAGACAGCATACTTTAGGGGTGTCATGTTGGCATCTTTTGGTGTGGGCTTTGAAAATGAAAGACAACACAATAACATATAAAAAATTAATTGGGATCCTGAAATGGCTATTGAAGGCCTTATGATGAATTTCTGGAGCCCAATATGAATGATGGTTAGCAAATCTGATATTCTGGATTATCTGTGCTAGGTGGCAAATATTCTTGATTAGAACAAATACTTGGTAGTTGGCTATGACTTGGATTTGACATATTCTAGCCTTCCAAATTATTTTCACTGAAAAAGAATCTAAAAGATTAAACTATTGGTAACATGTTTTTCAAAAGTTATACTTTAATATGCTCCAAACATGATGCTATCAGCTCAAGGGAAGTGTGGAATGGCATGCAGTTAGCATATTGGATTACGGCTGTATTAAATATATATGTAGGTTATAATCATTTGTCTCCTCTAATAGAAAAAATAGCTAAGTGTTAAGGAAAAATGAATATGGGTTATAACTTTTCAACCTTGAGGATAAATTATTTTATACAAAATACCACGATATATTTGGACAATGCTACTAATTTAATAATTAAAATTATAATAAGATATTGTTTAGAAGAGAGAGCCTCCAATAAGTCTTTACTGTATTATTTAATTTAAAAATAATAATCCATTATAGCATTGTAAAAGATATAAGCTCCTCTTGTCATGTTCTATCACTGTAGGAAGTATTTCCAACTGAGCAAAATATATTCAGTAGGTAAAGTAAGTAATAGAATGCTGCTTGTACAATTTTCATACCATTATTTAAAATATTAATATTAAAAACCAGATAAAAATTACTGAATGAAGGTAACTTCTGTCTCCTAAACACAATCTGAGTTCATGTAATATGGAGGAAGGGAAAAGAAATCTGAAATTGGTGGAAGGTGAGGTCCCAGGTTCTGTACCCAAGACCTCCCAGGGCAAAAGCAGGGAAAAGCATGTTTAAGCATACTGAATGCTATGGAGGGTGATTCAAATGCTACCTGAAGAGATTGTCAGTCTTGGAGGCTGTATCTCAGAGATCAGTGCTTCCTGATGTTGGAATTAGAACAATCTTTCCTTACTTAAAAGAGAAATCACTATTTATAAAACCTGCTATTTATAAAAGCAGGACAAAATTATCCAGAAATCTTTTCAAAACCCTCATGAGAGAATACAATTCTATAAATCTTCCTATTTTCTCCAAAGGAAAAAAGTGCACAATATTTTTTGTAGCTCATTTAGTGTACAACTAAATGAAGATGAAGGATGAACGGGGCCAAAGGGCTGAAGATTGATGCTGTAATGTATGGAAAGAAAATGGGAACTGTCCAGGCAGCCACTGGTATGTCATTTCTTAGTTTTGGAAGCTGCAGGCCCTGCACTTCCTATATAATCAGATATATTTATCCCTCTCAGGTCTCTGAGGTGGTTGAAGAATAGATAGCTAGAGTCTCATAGTTAAATTTTGAGTTGTTTAGGAATCAAGAGGGTGTTCTGGATCTAAGAAGATATTTTTAAAATTGTGATGCAAGTTAGTATGAAAGCTGAGTTAGATATAGAACTTTAAACTCATGGAGATGGTTAGATAGTAGAAAGTTAAAGTCAGGTACCAAATACATATGGACTGGACATTGGGAATGTATGCTAAGCCATATAACTCTTATAATCGTGGCCTATTTATTTCTGTTGTTTTGTATTGTATTTATAGTTATAAAAAAAAACCATTTGTTGGGCTGAAAGGGAGAGCTGTTGGGGGAAAAAAGAAATACCTTGAACTAAAAAAAAAAAAAAAGGGAAGAGGATGGAGGGTTGTGGGGGAGGAGGGTGGAAGGGTGGGACTGGAGGGGGGAGTAGGGAGGGGATTGTGATTGAGATGTAACTTGAAGAAATAAAAAATAAATTATTTTTAAAAAAGCATGTGCAGAGGATGAGAAGGAGGATGGAGTGGGAGCTGCCATCTACCCTAAAGACTCTCTTCAAGTTAGTTCTCAGCTAGTAGCAAGAATCTAGGCTTGATTTACTAGACTGTCCATGTATGAGTGGTATATAGAGAACACATTCAGTCTGTGAAAATGACTTATGCAATGCTTGCAAACAAAGAAAACAAAAACAAAACAAGAAACAAATACCCTGTTTCCTAAAGAGATGCTCTACCTATGCCCCTTGAGTCCTCTACACTCAGAACCCAGCAGCATGTCTCCTCTTGCAGGTCACGTCTTTCACATAAAAGTGCTAAACTAATGCCGCTTAATGACAAATTAATGTCCATGAATAAAAAATACACCTCTAATAGCATGGAGTAATTTGCCATTACAATATCATCATTGGACATGCCCCTGGTTTAATACGATGTATTTAATTCATAACCTAATGAGTGATATATAAAAAGAAGGAGATGAACCCTGCAATTACATTTATGTGAGTCTGTCACCTTATTTGTAAAACCTTAGAGTCATTTACATTCAAATTAGAACAAATGAGTGATTTCACAAAGTGCGGTGATAAATGACCATAGAAGCCTAAGACAAAACTGCATTTCCTGTGAACACATTAACAGTTTCCTATTATTTGTTAAAAATTACAATGCATATTGCCCAGTGTGGTGTGAATAATGACTTTTTTACTGATTGGGTCAGAAGACTAATATGTAGCAAAATAAATAATTTTTCTTTCCATTTTCCCCCTATTTTTGCTTTAAACAAATGACTGAATTTTGGTGGATTCACACTGCCACCTGCTGCCTACGAATAGATACTGGCAGTCTGTTCCTATCATTGCTTTGGTGGTTTTATTGGAAGAGCCTAGAGGATGCTCTTTTTATTACTGCATTTTAGTTACATGTCATTATAAAAGCTGTGATACCTAGTTTAAAAAAAAAAGGATACTACTGTTAATTTGTCAGTAGAATGTATCACTTTGGCAAGAGATACAAATCCTATAGAATTTTCTACCTTCTGAAAGCTAATGACAAAAAATGGCACCCTTGGCAAAGCATGTAGCTCCTAATAGGTCACTTTCAGAGGACACAACACAAATCCATGGGTAACATTCTTAATCTATGGAATTCTCAAGGAGAGGAAAGTGTGTGCTAGTGTGTCTTGCATCTATGTTTCTTTCTTTCTTTCTTTGGTTTTTCTGTGTAGGCCTGGCTGGTCTGGACTTGCTTTGTAGACCAGGCTGGCCTCAAACTCACAGAGATCCACTGGCCTCTGCCTCCAGAGTTCTGGGATTAAAGGTGTGCTGCTGCCATACCCAGCCTGCAACTATGTTTCTTCACCCCAACTACCAGGGAATAAGTTTAATAAGAACTGAAAGCCTTTGCCTGCTACAGGGGATCTCCTATTACCAGGACTTCCCTAATGGCAAGTCCCCATATATAAAATCTGCCTTAGGACTCTGCAAAAGCTTTTGCAGAGTCCTAAGGCAGATTTTATATATGGGAGAAGACTGGGAAAAAGTAGGTCCAGTCATGGAGATAAGAATAAAGACTTTTGAAGGTAAACTAATACACTGAGATATACCCAGGTAGATAGAGGCCATTTCTAAATTAAATCTACATACTAGTTCTAATTTAAACTCCATCTGTAAAAAGAAAACAATGTCACATAACTTAAAGGGCTACTTGGTAGAGTGGAAATGTGAGTCCTTATAAAATGCTAAGTACTAACAGGCCCTCTGGAAATGCTGGCTCCCTTACCTGAGAAAGATAAGGGAATATGGCTTGGCACGGAGAGAGGCTAAAAACAAGAAACTCACTGAGGAGTCATTCTTTTAGCAAGAACAGTGAGTGTCTAACAAAAGGAAATAACTTCAGTGATAGATAAAAGACCCAGGTGTGAGATAGTGGTGAAGTTGATCCTAAAACTGGACATCTAAAACAACACCCAAATTTACAGATAGCACCTTACAGTGTGGTATACAAAGTATGAACTACAGGTGTGACATTTAGGTGGAAAAACTCGAGCAGGCACTTCCTGGAAACCAACAGACCACTATGGTAAGGAAAACAGGCAGTCAAATTCCAGATCTTCACCTCCTCCTCAACTCCTCCAAACCCAATCCTCAGTCTCATCCCTAGTTCACCCCAACCCATCTCTTCCTTCCTCCTTGTCCCCATTTACAGTGGACTACACAGTTCTTTCCCTCCTGACCTCTCTTCTCCTATTCTTTGCTCTATCTCAGTCCCTCAATTCCTGTAAGCCATCTCTGGGACCCCGCAGGCCACTCCTGTCAGAGAAGTAGGTAGGCTACATGTACACCTTCACCACGCCCTCTGTGCCTCCAAGTTCAATTCCCCAGTCTCACACTCAGCTCTGCAGCAAAACATCTGTGGCAGCCTCCTCACAACCTCATCTCTAGTGGATCCCACAGATCTTCCCCTCCTAACACCTTCCTCCAGTCCTTGCTTTGTCCCAGACCCCAACTCTAACTGGCCACTCCAGCCAGGGAAGCAGGTAGGGCTACTTGAAGACCTTCACCTCTCCTTCTGCTCCTCCAAATCAAATCCCCTTGTCTTTTTTTTTTTTTTAGTACAAATCTTTTTTTTCCTTTATTTTTTATTTCTTCAAGTTACAACTCAACCGCAGTCCCCTCCCTATTCCCCCTCCAGTCCCACCCTCCCACCCTCATCCCCCCTCCTCTTCCTTTTTTTTTTCTTTTAAGTTTAAGGTATATCTTATTTCCCCCTACAGTTTCCCCTTTCAGTCCAACAAATGGCTCTTTCTCTTATAATGATAAATACAGTACAGTACAACAGAGGTAATTAGGCCACAGTTATGAGGGATATATGACTTAATGTACATTCCCAATGACCAGTCCATATGTATTTGGTACCTGACTTTAACATTCTACTATCTAACCATCTCCATGCAAATCCCCTTGTCTTATCTCTCACTCTGCAGCAGAATACCTGGTGCTGCGCCTTACACAGATCTTTCCCTTCAAACTTCCTTTCCCTCACTCTTTGTTTTGCCCAAGCCTCCAATTCTAGCAGGCAGGCACTCCATGGAAACCCACACATCACTCTGATCAGAACAGCAAGTAGGACAGATTTTTCACCTCTCCTTCCGTTCTTCCAAGTCTAATTCCCCAGTCTCATCTCCAGCTCTGTAGCAGACTTTTTGCTCTGGCATCACATCTCTCTCTGCCCCCATTCCCAAGGGAATAAATTAGCAGATCAAGGTGGAACACCCTGGTTTTCTTCTTCATTTGAAATGTTTCCACCAGTCCCAGCCCAATCCCATTCCTAAATTTCAGCTCCCAATACCTAAAAACCACAACTTTCCTAGAAGCCCAGTGCCTACACCTATCAGGACCTCATAAGATTTTCCTATAGGCAACACGCAGCTGCCAAACTCACCTAAGGAGCAGAGAGGAAACAAAACCCAAGGACGAAAACACCTCCCCCCCCCAACAAAAAAAAAGACAAGACTAGATATCAGCACTAGAGTTATAATCTTGCAAATCCTGAATGCCCAGATTCCATTGTAAAAACACAATCAAAACAGCCAGGACAACATGTTTTCACTATATAGTCCAGCAACCCGGCCACAACCCTGAATATCCTAACATAACTGACACAATTTCAGGTCTTTAGCAGTTTTATTGGTTTCATTGCACTGTTTGTGATTTCATAGGTTTCTTTACTGAACTAATTTTTCTTTAAGAACCTCTATCATATTCATAAATGCTGTGTCATAGTCTTTGTCTTGTGCTTCAGATGTGTTGTCATACCCAAGGCCTTTATAAATATGATAGATATTGGGAGACTTCAATACCTCACTCTCACCAAGAGGCAGTCATCAGACAAAACCTAAACAGAGAAATGATTAAGTTAGCTGACCCTAGGGGCCAAATGGACCTAATAGATATTTACAGAACATTCCACCCAAATGTAAGAGAATATACCTTCTTCTCAGCACCTTTTGGAACTGTCTCCTAAACTGACCATGTACTGGGACAAAAAGAAAATCTCAACAGATACAAGAAAATTGAAATACCTTGCATCTTATCTGACCACAACAGATACAACAAATTAAAGCTGGATATCAATAACAACAGAAACAACAAGAAGCTTACAAACTCAAGGAAACTGAACCACTCACTACTGAGTGAAAAATGGATAAAGACTAAAATTACAAAAGAAATTAAAGACTTTGTAGAATTCAATGAAAATGAACACACAATATACCCAAACTTATGGGACACAATGAAAGCTTTCTAGCAGGTTTTGTACAACTGCCTATATAAAAAATTGAAGAAATCTCATACTTAACAACACATATGAAAGCTATAGAACAACAATAAATAAAATCACACCTAAAAAATGCAGATGGCAAGAAATAATCAAATTCAGGGCTGAAATCCATGAAATAGAAACAAACAAACAAAGGAACAAAACAAAGAATAAATGAAACAAAGAGTTGATTCTTTGAGAAAATGAACAAATCTTATATTTATTGAATAATAAATAATATTAATTATTTTATTATGCAAATTAACTTAAAAGGGGAGAAGGAAGATCCAAATTAACAAAATTAAAAATGGGGAGCATAACAGCAGACACTGAAGAAATTCAGAGAATCATAATGACATACTTAAAAAATCTGTACTCCATTAAATTGCAAAATCTAAAACAAGGATAATTTCCTCAATACATATGATTTACCAGAATCATATTGATCAAATGAAGATCAGAGAAACTATTTAGACAGTGAAATAGAAGTCTCCCAACCATAAAAAGCCCAGGGCCAGCTGGTTTTAGCACAGAATTCTACCAGACTCTCAAAGAAGAGTTAATGCCAATACTCCCCAAATATTCCATAACATAGAAACAGAAGGAACATTGTACAATTTATTTTACAAGATTAGAGTTATCCTGATACCTAAACCACACAAATATCCAACACAAAAAGAGAATTACAGAGCAATTTACCTCATGGACATTGATGTAAAAATACTCACAAACCAAATCCAAGAACACATCAAAAAGATCATCCACCATGATCAAATAGGCTTTATCTCAGAGATGCAGGGACGGTTCATCATACATAAATTGATAAATAAAATCCACCACATAAACAAACTGAAAGACAAAATCCACATGATCATCTAATTAGATGAAGAAAAGGCCTTTGACAAAATCTAACACCCTTTCATGATACAAGTCCTGGAGAGATGAGGAATTCATGGGGCATATCTCAACATAATAAAGACAATTTACAGCAAGCTCATAGCAACATCAACTTAAGTGGAGAGAAAGTCAAAGCAATTCTACTAAAATCAGGAACAAGACAAGGTTGTCCTCTTTCTCCATACCTACTCAATATAATACTTGAAATCTTAGCTAGAGCAACACAAAACTGAAGGAGATCAAAATGATACAAACTGGAAAGGAAGAAATCAAAGTATCTTTATTTGCAGATGATGTGATAGTGTACATAAATGATCTAAAAAATTCCACTTGGAAACTCCTGTAACTAATAAACACTTTCAGAAAAATAGCTGGATACAAAATTAATTCACATCCAGGGCCATTTCTACAGTGCTACTCAGGTAAGGTGCCAGACATGTTCTTCTGAGTGCTGCAACATGTGAGAGGCAGGGGCAGCTCTCCTGCTCTCCTGACCCCTTCAGAGCCAGCTCTCCTACCTGCTACTGTGTTGAGGGCAAAAGAGAGTGGAGGGGATCGCTCTCTTGCCAGTGCCACTACTCTGTGAACAAGTGTCAGGACCAGCTCTCCTGGGCTCACACCCTTGGTGCTGGTTCACCGGCAACTCCCACACTAGCTATACTGTGCTGTCTAGGCAAGGTGCAGGGCCTGCTCTCCGGAGGGCTGCAGCATGTGAGGGGCAGGGACAGCTCTCCTGTTCTTGTGACCCCATGGGGTCCAGATCTCCTGTCTAGTAGTGGTGGTGAGGGCAAGAGGAAGGGGAGGGGATCTCTCCCTTGCCAACAACGCCACAAAGCAGACAAAAGGCAGGTGTGGCTCTCCCACACTCATATTCTCAGGGCCAGCACACCAAGTGCTTTGAATTGGCCCAACCCCAATATCTACCCTACAGATGAACTACTGGAGTGCATGAAGAGGTCAGTTCTACAGACCCAAAACTACAGGATCTCCATGGTACAGGACAATAACAGCTTATCTGAGAGGAGTCCCAGTGAGGTTCCAATACTGACAAAGTAGCAGAAGCCAAAGGCCTCGTACTAGAACAAGTAGTAATTGTAATGAACATTTGCAAGCAAAAAAGTGTGAACAAAAGGGAATATTGTGGAACACTCTCGTGACACACTACAGCTTTCACAATGAGAGTTTTGAGAACACACACACACAAGATACAAACTAAAAAAACAAAACAAATAAACAAAAAAAACCCAAAATTAATTCACAAAAACCAATAGCCCTCTCATATATAAATAACTAACAATATGAGAAAGAAATCAGGGAAACAATGCCTTTCACAATAGCCTCAAATAATCCAAAATATCTTGGGATATCTCTAGCCAAACAAGTGAAAGACTTGTTTGATACAAAAAAAATTCAAGTAATCGAAGAAAAAAATTAAGATATCAGAACATGGAAAGATTCCCCATGTTTACAGATCAGTAGTACTAATATAATAAAAACAGGCATCCTAACAAATGCAATCTATAGATTCAATGCAATAACCATCAAAATTCCAATATAATTCTTTCACAGATCTTGAAATGATAATCTTCAGCTTCATATGAAAACACAAGAACCCCAGGATAGCTAAAACAATCCTGAATGATGATGGTGGTGGTGGTGGTGGTGGTGGTGGTGGTAGTGATGATGATGATGATGATGATGATGATGATGATGATGATGACAGACTACTACAGGTGTCACCATCCCCAATTTCAAGGTGTAGCACAAAGCTATAGAAATAACAACAGCATGGTTACTGGCACAAAAACAAGCATGGTGATAACGGAATCAAACTGAAGACTCAGACAGAAATCCACATGACTATGGACACACGATTTTTTTATAAAGAGCTCAGAAATACAAACTAGAAATAAGACAGTATCTTCAACAAATGGTGCTGGTCAAACTGGATGGCTACTTGTAGAAGAATGCAAATAGATTCATATTCATCAACCTGCACAAAACTCAAGTTCACATAGCTCAAACACCTCAACATAAAACCAGATACACTGAAACTGATAGAAGAGAAAATGGAGAGCAGCCTTTAACTCATTGGCTCAAAAAAGGACTTTCTGAACAGAACACCATTATCAAAGGCACTAAGATTTACAATTAATAAATGGGACCTAATGAAATCGAAAAGCTTCTGCACAGCAAAGGGCACACTCATCCCAACAAAGTTGCAGCCTACAGAAGGGAAAAAGATTTTTACTAACTATACATCTGATAGAGAACTAATATCCACAACATAGAAATAACTCAAGAAGCTAGCCACCAAGAAAACAAATAACTCAATTAAAAACATATAATGAAGTCCAAAGTTTTTGTTGTTGTTGTTTGCTTGTGTGTGTGTGTGTGTGTGTGTGTGTGTGTGCTTTTATTTGATTATAATTTGGTGGGCGAGTTTGTTTGTTCATTTTGTTTCTTTCTGAGAGGTAGTTTATATTTTTTTCTTGGTTTGGGGGAGGTTTGTTGTTATATTAGGTTTTGTTTTTGTTTTTGAGAAAAAAACTGAAGTTGGGTGGGTAGGGAGGGAGAGAGGATCCGGAAGGACTTGTGGCAAGGAAAGAATATGATCATAATATGTTTAAATTTGAAAAGTATTTAAATAATAAAAAGTAGATAAAGAAATGTAGTTGGAAAAGTGCAGTAGTTAATTGACATTGCTTGGAAGGCTCAGTGTGATGATGCATGGCTACAATCCTTACACACTGAAGGCTGAGGAAAGAGAATTGGTGAGTTAGAGGCAGGCTGTGGATACCTTGTTTCAAAAAACAAGATAAACAACAAACAACAACAAAAGTCCAGAATTTAGCTGGGAAAGTGAGGTTTTTTTTTGTTTGTTTTGGGAAGTAGAGCTTAAGGAAGAGTTCAGTAAAGCAGTTGGACATGTTGGACCGCTGACATGTTGAACTGATCACTCAGGAAGAGATCTCCAGGGGTTTCCTTAACATGCTTACATCAGGGGACAGAAAGCATGCAAACACACGGGCTCTGAGAAGCAAGGCCATCCCCACACTTGATAGACCCCATCTTCAGTAATCAATCTTTAATGAATTGGTTTATGTTTATAGAGAAACTTTTTGAGGAGTACAGTGGAAAAGAAAGAACAAAGAATCATTTATATTTTATTTCAGACAGGACTTAGCTGTGGATATTTCTGAAAAGGCAGAGAAAAGGAGTCCACACTGTGATCGCAAAGTATCTCTTTTCTTCTCCGGGCCTGGGGGTGGGGTGGTCACTGGGTGGGGGTCAGGCATCAGCATTCATGTGTCAGAAGTTACCAAGGGGGTCTGCTAATGGCTGAGGAGGCTCAGGAAGCTTCTGCAAAGAGTTCTTCTTGTACAGTTTTTAAATGAATACTGTGTAAAGAATGGTGGCTCCTAGAGAGTCCTTTATCCCTCACCAAATAAACCAGAGAAATTTAAAGACAACAAAACAACAGCAGACATCGTGGTGGCGATAATTTTTAAAACCCAGTTGGACAAGGGCTCCAATGAGGATGGAAACACATTAGCACTGGGTAAGACAGCACAATTTCTTGGTACATTCTGAGCATTTGGGGAGTTTTCACTTACAAAAAAAAATCCTTATTTAATATTTTCAGCTATGATTCTATATGACATTAAAAATCAGTTGAGCTATACAAAGAAACACTATCGAAAAAATAAAAACAAATCAGTTGAGCAATACTGACAAATATATATATATAATCCTACATTAACATAATAGAAAAGCAGGTTGACCCAATATAAAGACTTTACCCTGAGAGAAGCAACATTTATATTGGAAAGACTAAAGTATTGTTGTTCCTTAATACAGGGCTTGGATTCCCTTCCAGTCAATTTCCTTCTATAAGGTAACATCTTGCAATAGTCATTGATAACAAGGCAGGGGTCACACAACACAAGGAAAAGACATTTGTGAAAATGCTGAGTTTCAACCACCATTAAAAAGTCTGAGTAATAACTTTTCACAAAATGCAACTTTATTCAAACTGCACTTTGATCTTTGTGAGATAGACAGAAGGGTTCACCTGCAAAGGGCACAGATACTTAGGTGTCAACAAAATCAGCTGACAGGGCAGGGGAAATGTGCATGGGCTTCCAGTGCTCATCTGGAATTCTCATTTATAAAGAACATGTCTAAATATGCACAAATAGGCATCATGATATACATCAATATATCACCGTCAGCAGTTACAGTACTATAACCAAATTTCCATGTGTCACTGAGTATTATCTGCCATAGAAAGGTGAGTCCAGGACTGCTTCTTAAAGCTCAAGTAATAGTATTTGATATAGAAATGTTAAATACAAATAATTTCAATTTCAAAGCTAAACACACACTTCCTTGTAAGCTTTCTAGATGATTCCTGTTGACAACTAGCCGAAAAAACTTACAAACATCTCTCCCATATCATTCATTACTATTGAGAGAAAAAGGAAGAAAAACCAGATAGAAATAGTTAAATGTTTGCTGTTAGGTTAAATGTATTGAGATAATAATAAAATTTTCATATAGTGTATTTAAATTCTTCCTTAGGTAAGCATGGCTGATAGTCCTCATACTGTCACCCTGGGAAGTGGTGTTTCTCAGGTTTGTCAGAGAAAAAAAAAAACAGAAAAAAGACGTCATATGAGAAAGAGCTTTGAAAATTCCACAAAGGTAGAAGTGAACAATGCAGGACCCACTTACAACACATTAGACAAACCTAGAGTTAGAGCAAATAATTATAAAGGAAAACAAAGTAATTGGATAGGAATATGACTCTTTTCTTATTACTGATATGTCATATGCACAAAGGGACTACACTAGAAGTGTGTAGATTCATTATTTTAATTACTTTTCCTTGTCACTGTATTGTAATAAATGCAAAGGGAATTGAGACCATGGGTCAAATGGTGGAAGGGAAAACATGGCACTCTTTTTTGTTGTTGTTGTTGTTTGTTTTTCGAGACAGGGTTTCTCTGTGAAGCCCTGGCTGTCCTGGACTCATTTTGTAGACCAGCCTGGCCTTGAACTCAGAGATCCGCCTGCCTCTGCCTCCCAAGTGCTAGGATTAAAGGCGTGCGCCACCATGCCCGAACGTGGCACTCTTAAAGTTATCCTCTAACCTCTACACACACTTGCTGTGTATGCAAGCAAGCATGTATACACACACACACACACACACACACACACACAGAGAGAGAGAGAGAGAGAGAGAGACACCAGATTTGGCCTGCCAAAGACATCAGATCACATGTACCTCTTCAGTTTCTCCCATCCTTAAGCTTCTGAATAAAAGTTTGATACCCCCCAAAAGTAAGTAAATAAATTACTTTAATTAATTTAATTTTATCTGTAAAATCAAAGTCTCAGAGACATGAGGCTTTCATAGCCATCTCACATCTTATCATATAGTTTTGTTTTGCTTTTTCCCCCCAATAGCAAAATTGTTTTACAAATTAGAAAGATCTAACTCCTCACCAGCCACATTGCCTCAAGCAAGCTGGGTACATTGCAAACCTCTGACATTCTATTTTTTTTTTTTTTTTATGTAAAGCTCTGTTGTGAGGAATGAATGTTAATCATGTATAAACACATGACAGCATGGTGCCTATGAATGTTTTTTTTGTCTCTCACAGACCCACTCCTAAGTATCCAGCACACCAGGGAAAAGATGTTGGACGCACCCACTCATTTCCAATCTTTACTACCTTGGAAGTTCACAAGATCATTAATTAGACTCCATGACACACTGACTAGTGTTACTGTGTCCTCCATGGGTATTCAACTTGCATTTGCAGTCATTTCCACAAGCAGCATTCCTTTAAGCCAGGGCCCTTTCTAGTATTATCTCCCCAGGTACCTCTGAAGAAGCCTGTGCATGGAAGCTGAGACCCTATGGGGAGTCCTATACATGGATGCTCCATCAGTGTGCTGCCTGAGGACAGTAGGCACCTGAAGTGGACAGAGAAGGACAATATGTCTATGACTATGAGAGGACACAGAACTGCAGCTATCTACCTATGATCTTCATATCTGTGTCCTCAAGAAACTAGTAGCACAGAGTACACACACACACACACACACACATACACACCACCAGATACACACACATGTGTATACACACAGTATAATTTTTTTCTATCATTGGGCATTAGTTGGTAGGGCACAAGTTACAACTTCAGGGCAAAGGAATGTGAAGGGCAATTAGCAGCTGTAAGCACACATACCTGGATGAGATAGTGGGAACACAAATTGAGAAGCTCCAACAGCTGTAGGTGACTGCCAGCTGATAACACATCCTGGATCACTCCTGGCTCCAACAAAATCTGTTTTTGTTTTTTAATAAAGAAAAAGTGATCAGATACATAAAAAGTTGACATGGTAGTGCTTAATTTATAAATGCACCATTCTGTATTTAGATTACTACTCAACACACTTATTTGAATTAAAACTGTGACCATGGAAGTCAGTTCCTTTCGTTGTATCCTAATTTTCATAAGATGGCCCTTTCTCAAACAGGTGAATTCTTTTGTTTTTACAGAAGCCAACAGTTTTTCCTACATCTGAACCTCTGCTTAGTTCCTTTGTTTTTTTTGGAAAATGTGAACATTTTCAAAGAACATAGTAGCCTCTTAACATTCATTTTGTAGAATAGTCATTACATGCAAAATAAATCAGTTCTAGTTTTTTAATGTATATTTCACTCTTCAGTTCAATCACAGTTTAGTGAGCAGGTGTTTTAGAGCAGGACATTTGTATCTCCTCTGGCCACATGGAGTCAGGTGGGTCTTATGAAAGTAGGGTGGGTCTTATGAGAGTGGGTGGGTCTTATGAGAGTGGGGTGGGTCTTATGAGAATGGGGTGGGTCTTATGAGAGTGGTACGGGTATTATGAGAGTGAGGTGGGTATTATGAGAGTGGGTGGGCATTATGAGAATGGGGTGGGTCTTATGAGAGTGGTATGGGTATTATGAGACTGGGGTGGGTATTATGAGAGTGGGGTGGGTATTATGAGAGTGGGGTGGGTATTATGAGAGTGG
>CAJQZJ010000249.1:2606648-2654104 GCA_907164525.1 Lophiomys imhausi | reverse complement strand
TCCTTCTTTATGTGTGTCTATGTGTCTGCCTTTCCTTCTTTATGTGTGTCTATGTGTCTGCCTTTCCTTCTTTATGTGTCTGTGAGTCTGCCTTTCCTTCTTTATGTGTCTCTATGTGTCTGCCTTTCCTTCTTTATGTGTCTCTATGTGTCTGCCTTTCCTTCACTCCCTTGTTGCCTCAGTTGGATCAATCCCTCAAGCTGGGTAGATCCTAGCACCAACTGCCACCTCAGCATAGCAGCTAACGCTGAGCATGCCCAAACTAAACTCCTCATCTTTTCTACCACTCACCAACCCACTCCTCTCACCGTCCTGCCATCTCAGCAAATCATATACCAGTTATTTAGGATAAAACCCCAGAGCCATTTTTTCTTTTTCTTTTTTTCAAAATTAAATTATTCCTTGATAACTTTATACACATATGTAATGTGTTCAGGTCATGCTCACTATTACTTGCTACTTACTCTTTGACTCTGGCTTGCTCTATACTTAACAAACTTACTTACTCAAAGTGGAAGTACGGCTGTCACTCATTCTTTGGGGTGTACAGAACGACAGTGTCCAAGAGGCTTTCCCTGATCAGCATATGAGAAATAGTAATTCACTCCAAAATATTATTATTTCCTCTCTTCGCTTTATTTTCCATAACACTTGCAATCTCTTGGCATATTGCACATGTATTTGGTTGTTTTCTGTTTCTCTACACATGAGGATACAAGGTCCAAGAGAGCAGTTTGTCCTGTTCTGCATCCATAGCCCATAAGAACAATGCCTAGGCCTCGCTGTCCCTCTGGCTGAGGTGCTTACTTCATTAAAAATATGAATAAGTAATTTATTTCTACACACATGCTTTTTTTCGAAATTATTCCAGCAATTAATCTGACACAGGAAAAGAGAAAAAGGAGATGTGACTTATACATTTCTGGATCACTGAAGGAAATATGCAAAAAAAGCTAAGCACAGGGGTCAGAAATGTGAACACTTCTCTTACTCTGGAATTTTCTTACAGCCCTTTCTTCTGCTAATCAGATGAGAAATTTAAATCCATGCAAGTCCTCAAGGAAGAGGCTTTTTGACTGACATTGAGGAAATGAGCACACCTCCCATCAGAGGAGGAAGCATGGCAAACAGACTTGCGGAAGAGGCATGGCCTAAGGCAGAGAACGGGGAATAGATGGATTAGAAAGGTTAGTTTTGGCCTTTCTACCCTGTCGGTTGCATTCATTTCACACAACTGGCATTCACGATAACTTACAAAGGGTGGTAATGCCAAACACAAAGACAGATATCACAGAGAGACGAGATGAATATCCCATCGTATGTGTAACATGTCCAATGGCTTGCTGAGAGAAACCCTCACACTAGAAACCCATACTGGGATTGGTTTTGCCTTTGTTTTTTTATTTTTGTTCTGCAGGATTTTTTTTCTTCCTCTCATAATAACATAAGATTTTCTAAAAGAAACTTTGGCATAGGAAAGTCCCTAAGTTCTTCAGAAGGTTTGCAGAGAGAAACTCTGACAGGAAAACTGTTTTCACTTAGTATAGAGACAGCCAGCATGTATAAGCATCACTGGCCGGCATCAGTCAGTGACTGGCTTCTCTGCTGCATCTTTCCAAGGAGTTTGTGTTCCGTCAGGAACTAGCTAAGGTTTAACTCCTTACCCTTTACAGTATGGTGAATTTGGCACCTTCTCTTTAAAGTTAAGGGCCCTCAAACACTCATCGTTATAGTATACAACTTTCTAGTTTGTTCCCCTTTTGCGGTGATAAAACACTGACCATAACCAACTTCACATCCTTCAGAGGTTATAGCCATCAACATTCACTCTGGCATTTTAACAGACTGGATGGGGTTTGAGATTAACCTACAGGAAGGAAGGAAAGCCCCCAGAAATCTGAGCGCACACTGTTAAAGAGGGAGCTAAACTATGTGACCAGACACATCCACAGCAAGGCATACAGACAGAAACAATGCAACGTGATAAAGAAAATGCAAGTACAAGACCAAGTGCTCTGGGATCCTGTGTCAGAGGGAAAAAATTCTTGAAGAAGCCCACATGAGCTGTGGGCTTCTCAGTGATGCTCACCTGTTCAGGTTGGGAAAGAGCTGAGGCTCCTCAAGATTTCTAAAAGGGTTTTGAAGCCACCAAAGGTGTGTATAGGGAGAATCAAATGCCTTGTTCATAGGGACAATTTATATTTCTCTCTGCATCATCCACCCACCCCGATATCCTGGTAGATTACAGAGAAGCGGCACTTAGTTGTGAGGCATGAGACAAAGCCATCTAGGGTAAACAGCAATACTAGAACTTGAGTCAAGCTCAAGGGTTTTTCCAGAAGCCATGGTAAGCAAGGTCACATGAATAAAGATGCTACAATGCCTCTGCCCAAATGCTAAGACTGCTCTCTCATGCTTGTTAACTAGATAAGGTTTACCCAATGGCTGTGAGCAGGGTAACACTGGGTTGTGGAGAGTTGAGGAAGCCCTGAGTAATTGTGTAAAGAGTTGATAAAGTCTTGAGTGAGTGTGTGTAGTTTATGTGGGCATGACCATGCCAAGGACCCCAGTGCCTCAGCCCAACGGGAGTGGCAAAAACTTTCCCTAGGCTGAGGCTCAGACGGATGGCAAAGCCTTCCTCCAATCTGAGTGGGAATGTTGGTCATGTGAGCAAAAAACTGGCAACTGTAGCTTCCTCCTCCTGGATGACTGCAACTTCACTGCTCACCTACAGAGACTTCTTAGCAAGATCAGCTAACTCTCCTCCTGTGCTGTACACAGCAGAAGTGCTGCAGTTCCTGGCTTCCATTGCATACTGGTGTACCCAGTGAGTATCCAGGACAACCACACCCTACCCGATCCTAGCTTTTCTGTAGCTGTGTCTGTGTGTCTGCTCTTGCTTCAGACCTTCTTTGCTCCAGTCAAGTTTCCAGGGCAAAGTCACATGGGCTGTGGTGCAGTGCTGTACCAGTTCTGTGACAAAATACTAGAGCTAAAATCTACAAGTTCGGTAGAAGGTGACAAATTCCTGAAACATTTTCGCATGAGAATTCAGGCACAAAGTGGTGCATCGGCCTTCCAGGAAGGAGGGAATCTTGAATGTATTATCTCATTTGGTCAATGGTTTGAGTGCAGTTGGTTGTACATGGCTGATTTGCACCATCTCTGAGGAAAGGCCCCCAAATTGAGAGAAGGCTCGTGAGCCCAGCATTACAACACCTTTTGGCAGGAGATGGAGCTAAAAGTTGTGAAAGAGAAAAAGGATGGAGCTCATTGCAGTTTTGCATAGGGCATGCATGAAGCACCTAGAAGGTGCTGGGAGTGTCAGCTGGACCTCACAAGTAGGAGCAGGGGCCAGCACACAAATTCCATGTTGTTCCTTTTTGCCCTTCATCTTATCTCTTATGCCATAAGTTATTCATTCCCTCCCCCTCCTCTGCTCTCCCCCATCCAGTGTCTGCCTCTGCCCATTTTTACCTTGCCTCCTGGATTAGTTTCTGGTAACAAACGTCTTTAAATGCCTATGAAAAGTTTCAGTATAAACTTTTTTCTGTCTGTGAATAAATGAGTTTGTATCTTCAAAAAAATCTCTATATTTACTTCCCCAAGATATGCTCTCATTGCTTGTTTAGGAGGCTATCAGTTTTACTTCTGATTTCGTGGATAGAGCAGTCTAGGGGTACCCAGGGTAACATTAAACCCAGAACACTAAGGTTTGAAAGTGCATCCATGAAAACAACCACCTTTTTAGCACAAGGACTAATGAAATTTAAGTTAGATGTGGTCTAATATCATTTATCAGAATAAGTGAAGACATTTCCTCTTGACACATTTGAAATTCATTGTTTCAAATTGTCTAGAAAAAATGTCAAATCAACACAATCTGAACTAATAAGCCATCAGATAAACTTAACAAAAGGAGAATAAATAAATTTACTGGTCAGATATGCAAGAAATATGAAGTCTTTTGATGAAGCATTTCTTTATAATTGAAGTCATAGATGGGACATAAAACAAAATTTACTTTTGGCTTTAACATCATTTTACTAAAGATTGTTTACCCACAAGGTGGCGCCCTTATTTAAAGCGAAATAATTTTCTGTTTCAGACAGAAACAGAATGACAGACTTTATCAGACAGACTATTTTTAAGAAGAAAATACAATTGAAGTGAAGTTAAGAAAGGCTAAAGATTTACTTTACAAGCAGTGTTCTTATATGTGCTCACAATACCATCATAAGATGACTTCTAAGAATAACAGAAAATGAACATTCATCATACTATTTTGGGACAAACAAGAGTGAACAGGGTAAATACTGGAGCTCAGTGCTTCAGTAAAGTGAGAAGAGCCCCATGGGATTGTGATGGCGTGGTGATCCAGTGGACACATGATTCTGGAAGAGCACTTGCTTAGGAATGCCTGATTTCACTGAAAAACCCCACAGATGGAGATGAAAAGCCTTGTGTTTTTTTTTTTTTTTTTTTTTTTACAGCATACAAAAAAAAAAAAAAAACTCCATTTTCTCATGCCGCCTTCTTCATTAGAATTATTTTGGCACTTCAAGGCCTTGAGATTAATAGTATTGTCAGTTAGTCATTTCCAACATGGTTTTCTTCATTATGTTTAAATTAATAAGATGTATTATTTAACAGAACGTAAAGATAAATTATACATACTTACATCACCTTTACAAATGTGGCTAATTATTTGAAAAAGCAGAATGCATTTTTGATAATTTCTAACTGTAAGGGAAAGAATCAGTTGTAGCAAATTAGAGTATAATGAAACATGAAGGTCATTATAGGTTAAAAGAAAAGCTAAATTAATTATTAAGACCTACTTAATAACCAGCATTCTTTCAAGTGTGATGAAAATGGTAGATTCCATTCCTCATAGCTTTATCATGGGACACGGATACTCCATAACACATCCAGGCCCATAACACAGGGGCAGATTCTATACAACAGGGGCAGCTCCATAACATGGGGGCAAAAACCAAAGATAAAACACTGACTTCCAACTATTGACGTGAAGGCTCTTAAAGAACGAATAGGGCTGGTGCCAGTTTTTTCTTTCTTTCTTTCTTTTTTAGTATTACTTTACTTTTACTTTATGTGTACGGCTGTTTTGCCTGCACATGCGTCTGTTCATCATGGCATTCAATGCTGCAGAGGCCAAAAAAGGTATCAGATTCTCTGGAACTCTAGCTACAGATGGTTGTTTGCCTGCCCCATGAGAGCTAAAAACCAAACCTGGGTCCTCTGGTGAACAGCCAGTGCCCTTGAGTGCTGAATCATCTCTCCAGCCCCAACTTTCAAGTGTAGGGGTGATTTACCAATGTCACTGCAGGGTACTGAATGGAGACAGAAGACAGAGCTGAATGCAAGTATTAAGCCGTGGTGTGATTAATGCAAAGACAGCATGATGCTAAGAGAGATTGGGATTGAAGATGTCTAATTTCATTAAAGATGTAGGAGAAATAAGGCCAGTGTGAAAAGAGATCATCAATACATAATTCCACAATTCGGTGCTCATTTGGGGAATTCCTTGCATGAGCTTTGTAAAGGATGGAGATAAAAATATAGCTTTAGTGTCTGCAAGAAATTTAGGTAAGCCATTGGCACTTTTCCACCTAGCATCATCTCATAAAGAAATATATGACCGCTACTTATTTTCATAGAGCTTGTGGAGGGGAAAAAATGGCATGCCCAGATAAAATGCTTAGAAAAATGTCTGGCATAATTTACAGAGTAAAAAATGTTTCTATTATTAATTTGATGAAAAGAAAATTTAATTTTACCCCTAGTGTTTTGTTTACATACTGCCCACTATCTTACAGATATCATGTGGCCATTTCATTTATGCCATTGAGAGGAATAAAAATTTTAGAGACCCCTGTGACAGGCAGTGGAGTTAGGCCAGCCATGCTCCAGGAACTGGCTGACCACAAAGCCGATGGTAAAGTAAGATTAAATTCATTCCTGAGAAAAACAGGTGTAGGATGTTTCCTGCTGACAAACTAATGGGCTGGTACATTCCACCTACATTTCTCCTCCCCCCTTGGCTTATGGTAAACAATGGGCTGGGCTGGTACTTTTCACTTGTATTACCCCTCACACCCTTGGGTTGTAGTTTAAATAGCCAACTCTCCCCCAAATTGGGGGTCGAGGCTCCTACCCCTGCATGGAATATGAGTGGCGGCCTCAGTGCACTGACCCCCCCCCCCCCGAAATAAATCTCTTGCGATTGCATCAAGAAGGTCTCTTGTGAGTTTTTGGGTGGCCGTGATATCCCGAGTGTCTGCAAGTAGATATAACTACCATATGAAAATGAGGAAGTGAAGGCAAACTAATCCACCTATTCAATAGCAAGTCTTTTCTAATCCCAGCATTCTAGGCCTGTTTCTAGACTCTGTGGGGATGACCAGAGCAAAACAAGATGACCAAACTTACCCTTGTGGACTAAGCATTAATATTTTTTGCTTTTGATTTTTAATTAATAGGCTCTTTTAAAAGCAGTTTTTGTCAGTAGCAAAATTTTGTCAGTAGCAATAAAAAAAAGAGTTCTCATATGCATCTTATCCCCACACATGAGTAACATTCCTATACCAACAGCTCCCACAGAATGACACACTTGCTCTAACTGATAAGCCTACATTGGCATTTCCTTTTCTTCCAAAGACCATGGCTTTCCCTAGAGTTCATTCTGGGTGTTTAATATTCTATGGGTTTTGACAAATGTATTGTGCCATGATGGTATGCATTGGACATTGTAAGGCCATAATAGTTTCACTGCCATCAACAGCCTCTCTACTTGGCTAATTCACCACCATCTTCCCCGTCCTAACCCCTGGGAGCCAGTTCTCTTTCTACTCTTTTCATAACTTTAGTGTTTGGAATGTCTTGGAATTAGAATCCCACAGTATGTGGCCCTTTTAAACTGGCTTCTTTCACTTGGCAATATGTATCTCCATTAACTGCACTCTTTTCATAATTTGGCAGCTCATTTCTTCCAGCACTGAATCATTTTATTCCATTCACAGCTAAGGTATCCATCCATTTACTATGGAAATGTGTTTTTGTTGCTTCCATCTTTTGTTAATTGTGAATACAGCTTCTAGATGTTTGCATTTAGGTTTCTGTTTAGACATAAACTTTCCACTTTATTTCTTTAGGAATTTGCCAATTTATCATCTTCAGGAATGATGCCATTTGCTTTCTCACCAGCCACGGATTAGTTTTACTCTCTGTCCTCACTAGCGTTTAGTGTTGTCAGGTTCTGGGTGATGGCACAGTGTTACCAGGTGGACAACTGTCAGTCCTTATTTCAATTTGCATTTGCCTAATGAAATATCTTCCCATAGCTTATTTGCCACCTGTCTTCATTGGTGACTCATCTTGTACAGCTGTGACCACTTTTTTTTAAAAAATGCATACTCATTTTTTATTACTGAATTTTAGAGTTCTTCATATAGTTTGAATGACAGTCTTTTATAGTTTCATAAGTATTCTCTCTAAACTGTGGCTTTTATTTTTATTGTTTTGATACTGTTTTTGTAGAACACAAGCTTTTTTTAAATATCTTGTTTATTTTTTAATGCAGGGTGAAATACAAAAGTCAGAGCATGGTATAGAGTTTAAATCATAGACACAAAAAGAATAAAATTCCTTGTTTTAGCTTTATGAATACCAGAAATGTTTTGTTTCATATATCACATATGTACAGTTATCTTCATTTACTCTTGTAGATAGATTTCCTTAAAATAGCTGACAGCTTCATACAATCCTCACTTGCGACCTGAAACAAACACACTGAAGATCTTGTGGCAAAAACAAAATGAAAAATATCACACAAAATCCCAACCCCTGGCAAGTCCATCTTTGAGCTCTACAAAGTAGAATACAGGCTTTTAATTGCAGTGAAATAAAGGTTATCGAAGATCACATTTTTGTGTCTTTAAGCATATTTTGACCAGGCTGGAGAGGTTGCTCAGTGGTTAAGAGTGCCTCCTGAATAACTGTAGGTATCAGACTCCAGCACCAATGTGGCAACCTAGGCATCTCACCTCTGAAGGGGAGTGATAGCTGGATCACTGTGGCTTCCTGGTTTCCAGCCTAGCTGATAAAACACATCCCCTAAATCAGAGACAGACTGCCTCAAAAGAAAGGTGTGGAGTAACAGACGAGGACATTTAACATGCTCAACTGGATTCTATATCCTTTCCTGCCTAAACTCCCTACAGGAAATGAGTTTCCCCCACTTCATCTGTTGTAAGGAAGGCAGTTGGGAGCAGTTTGAAAAGACAGAGGAGTGGGATAAATGGAGCAAGGCAAAACAGATTAGCATTGCCTGGCAAGGATGTGGATCCTCCTGATATTTTGATCATAGATCTCAGCACTGACCTTCAGCAACAGTCAACAAGAGGTATTGCTCACGAATGGGTTCAAGCAGGACCAGTTCAGATGGTACCAAAAGTAGAATTCAAGGCTGACTCTCTCAGGTCAGAGGCTGCCTCATGTGCTAAATTCTGACACAAAGAAGGCAGTAGAGGGATGAAAGACCATGATCTGGCTCTCAGAAAGCTGCTCTTATTCAATCACCGCAGAGAAAAGGATGACCTTTTCTTCCCTCCAAACAGTGAAGGTTAGTATCTTAAATTTTAAAGTATATTGATACAAAATTAAGGTTAACTCTTTTTAAGATATTGTACCTATGAAATTCTTAAAAATCTAATGTGAAGTGCTCGGCCTTTTCAGAGCAACTATCACAAACTCTTTAGGATAATTAAGAAATGCAAACTAATAGTCATTCAAATTTATCATTTTTTTAGGTACTAGATTAGTGTATCACAGATGTTTTCTTTTTTTCAGAGCAAGAAAGCTAACATGTTGTTTATTATATCTTTTTTCTTTTGTTGGTGTACTCCTTTTTAAAAAAAATTTATTTATTTGTTGCTTCAGGTTATATCTCCATCATATTGTTCTCTTCCCCCCTTCCCAGCCCCTCCCTCCCACCCTCTACCCCCTAACCCTTCCATCCCACTCCTCTGGAGTGGAGTGTCCCTGCAAAACAGTCCCCTGCTCCAGTTCAGATGTCATATGAGGGCCAAGAGCCTCCTCACACACTGTGGGCCTACACGGCAGTACCACCAGTGTAAAAGGTCTCATTGCCAGGGAGAGAAACCAAAAAAACCACACAAACAAACAAACAAACAAACAAAAAAGTCCATGTCCATGTTCCCTTTGGTGCGTTGGTTGTAGTATAGATATCCAGTACTATATAGCTAAAATCTGACTATAAGTGAATAGATGCCATGTGCATCCTTCTGACTCTGGGTTAGCTCACTCAGGATGAGCTTAGCCAGTTCCATCCATTTGGCTGTAAATTGCATAATTTCATTGTTTCTGGTAGCTGAGTAATATTCCATTGTGTAGATGTACCACAGTTTTTTAATCCATTCTTCAGTTGAGGGACATCTGGGTTGTTTCCATTTTCTAGCTATTACAAATAAGGCTGCTATGAACATAGATGAGGAAACTTCCTTATGATTTCATGAGGAGTCATTTGGGTGTATGCCCAGAAGTGGTATGGCTGGGTCCTGAGGCAAAGCTATTCCAAGTTTTCTAAGATATCGCCAGACTGACCTCCATAGTGGTTGCACAAGCCTGCATTCCCACCAGCAATGGAGGAGGGTTCCCCTTTCTCCACACCCTCACCACCATGTGCTGTCATTTGAGCTTTTGATCTTAGCCATTCTGACAGGTGTGAGATGGAATCTCAGAGTCCTCTTGAGTTGCATTTCTCTGATGATTAAGGATGCTGAGCATTTCTTCAAGTGTCTCTCAGCCTTTAGGAATTCCTCCTTTGTGAATTCGCTGTTTAGCTCTTTCCCCCATTTTTTAATAAGATTATTTGGTTTCTTGATATTTAATTTCTTGAGTTCTTTGTAAATTTTGGATACTAGCCCTTTGTCACATGTGGGGTTGGTGAAGATTTTTTCCCAATCTGTAGGCTGCTGTTTTGTTCAAATGACAGTGTCTTTTGCCTTACAGAAGCTTTTCAGTTTCATGAGGTCCCATTTATTGATTGTTGGTCTTAGGTCCTGAGGTGTTGGTTCTGTTCAGAAGTTGTCACCTGTGCCAATGAGTTCGAGGGGTTTTCCCACTTTCTCTTCTAGTAGATTTAGTGTGACCGGGCTTATGTTAAGGTCTTTGACCCACTTGGACTTAAGTTTTGTACAAGGTGATACGTGTGGGTCTAATTTCATTCTTTTACAAGTGGACATCCAGTTGGACCAGCACCATTTGTTGAAGATGCTGTCCTTTTCCCATTTTGCGTTTTTGGCTTCTTTGTCAAAAATTAGGTGGCCATAGGTGTGTGGGTCCATTTCTGGGTCTTCAATTCGATTCCATTGATCTACTGGTCTGTTTCTATCCCAGTACCATGCTGTTTTTACTACTATTGCTCTGTAGTACAGCTTGAAATCTGGGATGGTGAAGAAAGAAATTGAAGAGGCCTTTAGAAGATGGAAAGATCTCCCATGCTCATGGATAGGTAGGATCAACATAATAAAAATGGCTATCCTACCAAAAGCAATATATAGATTCAATGCAATTCCTATCAAAATACCAACACAATTCTTTATAGACCTGGAAAAACCTATTCTCAATTTCATATGGAACAACAAAAAAACATAGAATAGCTAAATCAATCCTGTACAATAAAAAAAAAAAAAATCACAGATGTTCTCTAAGTTAATCAGAAACCAAGTTGCTAAGAGACAAGCAACATATGCTTATTCAAATATACGGAGATAGCTAGACAGCTTTCAAAAACCTCAAGGGATCTGTAGAATATGGCATTTAAAGACTCTTCCTTAATTTAAGATTTTTTTTTTTATATTGAGACATGTCAGCTCCTGGCAGCACCCCCTCATCCTACTTCAAGTAGATGATGAGCATTGAAGAATCTCCAGTGGGAGATGGCTGCATTAGTGGCAAGCCAGCCACTGGGCAAGAAAAAGCCCTTGCTTCAACTGTAGACAGAATGCTGTCTGAAAAGGACAAAACTTGGAAGCAGTTAAGTCAACAGCCTAGCTCTGCCAAGACAGGGTGGGAAAGTCCTTCATAATTTCTCCTTTATGATTAATGTCTGTCAGAGATACTGGGTCAAAAGGTTGAAGACAGATGCTCCAACATTATAGAGAGAAGTTGGGGACTGTCCAGGCATCCAGTTGTCTGTCGTATCGTAATTTTGGAAGCTGCTTGCTCTGCACTTCCTGTTTATTCAGATATATTTATCCTTCTCAAGTCTCTGATGTGGTTGAAGACTAGATAGATATAATCTCACATTTAACTTTTAAGTTGTTTAGGAATTAAAAGGATGTTCTAGGTCTAAGAAGATGTTTTTAAGTTGGTAATGCAAGTTAGGGTAGAAATTGAATTAGGTACAGAACTTTAAACTCATGGAGACAGACAGATAATAGAATATTCTTATTAGTTGCCAATATGAACTGTGCCAACATATGGACTGGACATTGGAAATGTTTGTTATACCTTATAATTTTCATAATTGTGGCCTAATTGTTCTTATTGTTTTGTATTGTGTTTATTGTTATAAGAAAAAGAGACATTTACTGGACTAAAAGAGGGAGGGGGAAGCCACACTTTGTATTTTAAAAAATGCAACAATACATTAATCTGTGAATACGAATCACTGTTTGATATCTATTAAAAAAGCATTCAATGTAATTTCCCTTCAGTGTATTTCTAACACCCAGGAAGTCCTCAACGCATAGTAAGTAATCTTAAATATCTGCTGAGTTAATGAATTTCATTTAGAGAGCCAAATATTAAGAGATGGATCTTATAACATACAAAGGAAACAAAATAGTCACAAATTAATGGAGCACATTCAAATTGATTCCTTCATTTGAATGTTCTTAAAGGTACACAAATGGAATATCTACTTGCAAAATAAATCTTCCCACAAGCTCTATTTGAAGGCCGTGGATACAGCTCAGAGGCAAAAGCATTTATCTAGCATGTGCAAAGTCCTGGGTTCAATGTCCAGTACTAGAAAAAATAGCTAGGCACATATATATTGTACATTCATCAGAAAAACCATATATCGCTCTCATATTGTCTTTAAAAAATTAGAATTGCAAAACACATATACCGATTACCCTGTACAAATACTAAATGTTTCCAGCAGAGGGCTCAAGGAGTCCACTTTTAGGAAAAAGTTTCAAAACTCATTATCTTCCTTGATAAAAGTCTCTGAGGAGGCAGCTCTCAGAGCTATGCTCTTCCTTCTGGTCAAGTTATCACACATTCTGCATCCACTTAAAAAATAATCAAAGTGAAGGGAAATGGAATTACAGTAAAGCATCATTCATTTCCTTGTCCAGCATTCGTAGATAAACATAACTGACTAATTCGAGGAAAGACGATGAGATAAATTACAGCCATAAGCGTTTTGTTTGCTTTCATTTATTCACTTGTATTTTAAGGCAGGAGGTCACTATGAAGCTCAGGCTGCTCTCAAATGGACTGTACCTCAAATATACTGTGTAGCTACAGCTGACCTTGAAGTTGATGTCCTCCTGCCTCACCCTCCTCGGTGCTAATATTACAGGTAGGCAGTAACTAATTTAAACATAGGAACAAAAATAAGTCAGAGAAAATGGGAAATTGAAAGCAATAGAAGGTCAGAAGATAATATAAATAAATAAATACTCTAAATAATAAATAATCTATCACACATGCACACAATCTCCATGCTTATGCTATTACAAGTGGCCTCAAGACTAATTAAGAGAACTGAAGAACTAGATCAGTGGGTAAAGTGCTTTCTGCAGCAGCCTGACCTGAGTTTAGATTCCAAGCACCGGTGATTAGGCCGTGTGGCTGTGTGCATGCAACCCTAACCCTGGGGCAGAAATAGACAGACCGTCCCCAACCCCTCAAAGGAAGACAGAGCTTGCTGGTAAGAAAGCCTAGCCAATTGGTGAGTGTGGTGAGCCGAAACCCTAAGATGGCGCCTGGCTTATTGCCAGAAAGCTCAAGCTTAGCTGTAAACAAGCCTTAGTTGGTAGCAGCTGCCTAGCCCGGTGTGCTTCCTCCTTCTGTGAGCCTATCTTGGATCGCTAGGTGGCATGATCTGATTGGGTTTGAGTAGGCATATAAGGGCTTGGGGGAGGAGAGAGAAGAGAAGCTGAGGAGAAGCGGATGTACAAGGTTCCTGAATAAACTGCTTGAAGAAGAATCGTGGTTGTGTCTTTCCTGCTGGTCAGGGGGACGCGACAGGTGAGCTCCAGGTCCATGGGGGTACTGTTTAAAAAACAAAATTTTATGGACAATAAGAGGGGAAGACTGTCCTCCATATGCTCAGGCATGGGAGGGAGCACCCCCACATATATACAAACAGATACACACACTCTGAAACAGAAATACAGCAATGTAACCTCAAGTAGTAAAAAACACTAAAGGCAATGCTAATTTCCTCCAGACCCAGAGATCCAAAGAAAAATTTTCTGCAGTTACTAATGTCATTGAATGTTTTTCTTGGTGGTACCTTAAATAACACCAGAAGCAAAAAGTAAAACATAAAAAAGATTAAAATCTAAGCACTGTTTTCTGATTTTATGGCTTGATCTCAGTATAAAATGTGAAATATGAGCAGTTCTTCTTAAAGGAGTCAGTGCCCCTCTCTAGGGGACAACTGGGGAACGCACATGGACTTCTCCAGTCATCCAGAAAGGATGCCAGATGTCAGGCAATGTAAGGAGCAGTCATTAAGAATTCCCCTCCAGCTGTATACTGAAATGCCCTGCAGTAATGCATGTGTAAGATTTTTATTTTTAAAGATGAAAGTCCAAATTTAACTCTGTCTAACATGTAACCATATTTTCGTTGTTTTTCTGTGTGACAATACATTCAGTTTTTCAGTGTCACAATGGTAAAAGATGAGGAGACCCTTAATGTATTTTTTGTGGAATTACTCACTACTTCATAACACTACAGTGCCAAGGATATGCTCCGGAGTGAGCGTGTTGCCAGCAAAAACATTCATGTATCAGTTAACTGTCACAGGCATAGTCCAGCTACCTATATATGTAGACGAGTGAGTACTTCCTCATCTCTGGGAATAATTGCCCCTCAGTAAATATGTATTAACGTGATTTTAAATATAAAATGTTTTCCTTGCATTCTTCCTTTATATATTGGGCATGTCATATCATCAGGGATTAGAGTAACTTGTATAGGTCAGTTACATTATGTAAGAATTTCTTTTCAAGATAGTAAAGATATTTTCATATTAAAACCTGATAGATGAGGCTGAGAATTGAAAATTTAGATGAAAATGGCCATATTATGTCTTGGGAAACCTTCCTGTTCATATTCTTCTCCTTAATGAACATTTCAAAAGAGCTATACAGCAACTGGCTGAATAGCACTCAATCCTCTTCTCTTTAACAAAGGAAAGTTCATATACTTTAATAAGCTGACATTTCTTATGAAAATGAAAGCATGACCAAGATTTGCCATGAAATAAAATGGTTTACTCCCCACTCAGATAATTTCAGCAAGGATCCTGGGTACACCTGCCACTCAGAAATTCCAGTGATCAAGAAAGATCATTGTTTAGAAATACTTCAAAGGTACTATGTACCCACTGCAGTGCAGACAGGCACTTAAGGCACACATGACAATGGAACTTTCTGCTGAAACATTCGAGAGGAATAAGAGTCCAGAAGTGCAAACCCAGCCTGAGTAAGCAGGCATGTTGATCTACCTTTAAGAGTTGCTGGATACCAGAATATTTCAATGCTTGGTGATGTCAGCAAGAAAAACAATGGTTGCTTCCTGTTCTAGTACTGACAATAAACCATCACGAAGAGAAAGGGAAATAGTTATCTTTTCATTCCCTGGGCTGGCAGTGGTAACAAGAGCCACAGAGAGCTGCAAACACAGTGAAGAGAAGAAAGGCAGCAAACCCAGATCATGTAATAAAGGTGAATTAGAAATCCTGTGGGCTGCACCCATACTGGACATTAAATATTGTCTCATTGCCAGTAGTCTCATTGCCATTGCTCTCAGTGCCACTAGTGGGTGTGTTCAGCATCGGAACTCAAACACATTGGCTCATAATGGGCTCTTGAAGCAGAACTGAGGCTGAGAAAGACCACAGGTGCCATGGACCTATTCAGCCCCATTTTGTTTTCGTTGATTGACTGAGTTTAACAATTTCTCAATATCTGCCTAAAACATGGCCATTGCTTAAGGGATTTCTGATGTCTAGCTGCTGGAAGATTTTGAGCCCTGCACATCCTTCTTCCTTGTGTCCTCAAAACAGGGCAACAGTCGAAGAAATCTCCAAAGTCCTTCTAAACCACACAAGGTTCTGTCTACAGAGCCCCCACCTCAGTCTACATCCTCTCTCAAACAAAAGACAGTGACAGTGACCCTCCTTGCTCTCTCAAGTGACTTTTGTGCCTACTTATGACTCAGCCCTATCACATGAATAGTAAACTTTTCCACAACCAGGCCTTCTGTGTTTTATTGTTATTATAAATAACTAAATCAAATTTGGAGGTGGAGGGAAATCATATTTTATTTGAATGGCTCTAAGACAATTATTAAAATTAAATTATCCCTATCCCTGTGTTATCCACATCTCTCCTTTGCCCTCTACTCCCATGCCACATTTAATCCTCCTGGTCTAGTTTCCCCTTCATCTCTTCATAATACTATACTCTGCTGCCCCTTCCATGCAAGATCTCTTACTCCTCTTCTGGTCCCTAACTAGCTACCTAACCTTGTAGATATTCTAAATGAAATACACAGATAAAAACATAAAAGCTAGCTCCTCATATAAGGGAAAGCATGCAATTAATTTGTCCTTTGGGGTCTGGCTTGTCTCACTCAACATGATTTTTCTAGCTCCATCCATTTTCTACAAGTTTCATTTTCTTTAACAGTGGAGTAATATTCCATTGTGGGGATGTGCCACATTTTTACTATCTTTTCATCAGTTGATGGACATCTAGGCTGTTTCCAATTTCTAGATCGTATGAGCAGAGCAGCAGAAAACATGGATGCACAAGCATCTACCTTGTAGTAAGATACAGAGTCCTTTGGGCACATGCCCAAGAGAAGTACATCTGGGTATCATTGTAGATCTATTTTTAAGCTTTTTGAGGCCCGTCCGTGCTGATTTCAAAAGTGGCTGCACCAGTGTGTGTCGCGCCAGCAATGAGTAACTGCTCCTTCTCCTGCATCCACATCAGCATCTGCTGTCACTTGTTTTATTGATCTGGACCATTCTGAACAGAACAAGATGAAATCTCAAAGTAGTTTTAATTTGCATTTTCCTAAAGGCTAAGAATGATGACCATTTAAAACGAGTTTCTCAGCCATTTGTGTTTCATCTTTTGAAAACTCTGTTTAGTCCCATGCCTTATTTTTTAATTAGGTTGTTTTTTCTTTCTTGATCTTCAGAATATTTTTGTTTTTGTTTTTTAAATATATTCTAGATACTAACACTCTATCAGATTCATAATTCATACAAAATATTTTTCCTATCCTGAGGGCTACCACTTTGCTTGAATGATGGTGTGTCCTTTGCTGTTATAAGATCATTTAGCTTCATAAAGTCTCATTTACTAATTAACTTTAAATCTCAGTACTTGAGCTATCAGGGTCCTGTTAAAAAATTCCATTCCTGTGCCAATGAATTCAAGAAAATTTCCTACTTTCTCCTCTATCAGATTAAGGGTTTTGGGTCCTATGTTGAGGTCCTTGATTCATTTGGAGTTGAGTTTTATGCAGTGTGAAAAATACTAATATATTTTCATTCTCTTGTATGCAGCAGCTACCCAGTTTGACCAGCACCACCTGTTGAAGATGTTGTCTTTGCTACAATGTGTGTTTTTGCTTTGTGAAAAAAAAAAATCTGGTGTTTGTAGATGTGTGGACTTATATCCAGGTCTTCAATTCTATTCCATGGATCAACATATCTGTTTTTACGCATGTGGAAACCTACTACCATAGAAACTTCCTAAAATCCATACATATGGATATATAAGGAGGTGAAATGGAGCTGCCATATAATGGAGGGTGTAATAACCAACTAGGCATCATATGCTATCAAATTAAACACCACTACTAGGAATGAGCTGTATCTTTTTGAGATGTTGGCCAATGGAGTTCTGCAGATTCACCAAACATTGCAGGCTATTATTAATGAACTGGTGACCCTCCACAACTTAATGGTAAGACAATATTGTTGAACACACACACACAAACATATATATGTCATAGAACATGTAGAAATCAAGCTAGTGTTCAACTGGAAACTTCACCCTTTCCTGGCTAGCATTCATAGTGCTAGAAGGTGCTATACATGTTACTAGAAAAGAAAAGTAATTATCAGTCTCACCCAGGTACAGACCCTTCAAACTACAATAACTATATGACTGCAACTTATACTCACTGGTATAACTAGTGGAAGAAATGGTATGGAAGTAACCAGACAGCTTTTGAAGTTTTTGGCCTGATCCATGAGATGGAACTCATACCTGACATTGTCAATGAGGCTAAGAAGCTGAGACTAGATAGGTCATGAGCTTAGGAGAAATTTACTATTATTATTCTGCTAAATGAACAGATTAATAAAATGACTCCTGGTGACATATTTCTATACTCAAAGAACAGTGCTTTGGTCAACCCTCATCAGAGAAGCTTTGTCTTGCAGTATATGGTAATTAACACAAAACACTGTAACTATCGAATAACATACAGAAAATATGATACTTTGAAATTCTCAGCACTAAATATCACAACTTTCTCATCAAGTCTCAGGAATTGATGCAGAAGAGGTGTCAGAGAGATTGTAAGAGCCAGAGGTAGTGGAGAACTTCGAGAAACAGCATGTAACGATACAATAGGGCAGAAGCACAAAGTCACACACGAACCCATAGATATTGTGACAGCATTCAGAAAACTTATATAGTCTCAGTCTAGACAAAATCCTATCATGGAGTGGAGAAGTGTAAATTAAACTCCACAACTACCAATGAAGATATTCAAAATTGATAGCTGCTGGGAAGAGAATCCATTTTCTTCAACGAAGTGACACTGGATATATCAATCACAGTCTAGGGCAGGCTCCATGGTCAGGAGTAGTTGGCCACACAAATTGGACTTCATGGTTTTTCTTTTCTTTTCTCTTTTCTCTTCTTTCTTTCTTTTTAAAAATAAAGAACATGAAGTTGGGTTGATAGAGGGTCTGGGAGAAGTTGGGGAAGGGAAAGGATATAATAAAATATGTTGTACAAAAATCCCCAAAACTTAATTCAACATTATTTAATAAACAGGAAAAATCAATTTAAAAAGATTAAAAACTGGAAAATTAGAGAAAAATTGATCTAAAAATATCAGCATATCAGTTCTGCTACTCGGCTGGAAGCAAATCTCCAAAGTGTAGCCACAATTGTTCTTCCTCATCTGAACACATTTCAGACATTAATGTGCTGAAGGAGTGGTTTTACAGTTCTTGAAGTATAAAGAGCAATGTGAGGACATTCTGACCAGACCACACAGATAGCTTTAGTAAGGGAGAAGACTGGCATGAAACAGAATCCTCTTCCATAGCTCTTCTGTTCAAAGCCATTTCCTCTGTATCAAGTTCTCTCCACAAGGGACAGGCAGCCATTGGACACACACACACTCACACATGCATGCACACACACACACACAAGATCAGGCTTTTAATCTATTCTTATTTTTGAATAGCAAATCAGCCAGACTCTACTACTTTACATGACATAGGGAAACAATAAAAATCCCATTGGAATATAGCATCTGAAACCATGGTAGAGGCTATGTAAGGGAAGGACACATTCCGTGAAACATGAGTGGGTGTGCAAGGGCTTGACTGAAGCTCAGGAAGCTTACTATTGCACTTCTTTCAGTGAAAAACGGGACAATCTCCCCAGAGGCAAATAACACCAATTTTTAAAAGAGTCAAGAAAGAAAAAGAAGTGACTGATAGAACTCAGAATTTCTCTCTGTTGCACTCTTCTGAAGCTTCCAAGTAGAAAAAACTAATAATATGGAGAAATGCAGTAACGAACAGTTTCATAACTTAACAAGATCTTTTTGTTTTGTTTTCCAAAATTAAAATAGAACGTAGATTTCAGGCTGAACCCTGCAGATCCTGGAACACAGCTGAAATGGCTCGGGGGCCTTCTACCCTTCAGGCTACTGTAGGTATTGCCTGATGAATACAGGGTCTTAAAATTAAAATACTAAAAAAAGTATTGAATAATCTTAATGCTAATCCAAACAGATGAACTTCACCAAATTTCTTTCAAGAATTGTTTTATGTGGTACATCCAGGGTAGGCTCATAAGTAAATCTGATGGAGACTTTTTCCATACAAAGTGACACATTTACCCCTGAAGGAATCATCCATGGAAAAGCAGTTCCAATTAAGATTGCTGTCACTCTGCTGCCTGGTTGGATGCTCAGGTCTCTAGAGAAAACTATTCTGTTATAGAGAATAAATATAGTTTCAGCCAAAATAAAGTGCTACATATACATACCCCCTCCATAGACTTCCTGTTCAGTATATTGTCTATGGTGGTATTAAGAACTTACTACATGACAGGAACTAGAAACTGTCATCAATACCTTGTAAATGTTTGAGTAAGGTTTCACACACAAACTAACTCTCTCTCTCTCTCTCTCTCATGAAATTATAAGGACCATATAAAAATCAGAAAAAAAAAATCCTTCAATATATAAGAACATGGAAACTAAGGGAGAATTTGCTTTGATTTTCGACTCTTATCTGTGTGGATAGTTTTACATGATTGTTGTTATATATAACAATGTTTCTCATTTCTGAGAATATCACATTGTTTTTTTTATTTCTAAAAGATTTACAAATGGTAAGAGTTACAAAATTTTCCTAATGCATATGACACTAAAGCATTCTCTGAGTCAGAGAAAGACAGTTAGGGTGTGTGTCCCTAAAGACATATTCCTTCCTGAATTCACAAAGCCAGGGCTAGAGTGCTTGAATGCCGAAGAGAAGAGCAAGGCAATACCGACACTACTTTCTTTCTTCAGATGCTTATACACCTGGCTCATAGCTGACAAAGTTGGCAACACTCAGACTTGGAATGGTTTAAAGAAGACTACAGACAGCACTATTCTTTGGCACATTGTTTCTCTACTCTGGGCTTTTAGGGCTTCTCTATCAGGTTACAAGTGATACAGAAGGAAACAGCTCTCTGGAAATGAAAATAGAACTAACCACACTCTACACAGTGTATCCATGACAGTTCATGCCACACAGTCAGATCTTCTTGCTGTCATAGCCAGAGTGCCCAACAGGAAACCTGTGGCCCTCAGTCTACTTGCTCATATCCTGGCACTAAGCTACTCAATTCTGACAGGTTATTTTGGAGGCATTACGTTGGCATCCTACTTCCCAGAATTCTTTTCTTCATAAACTAGTTTCAGTGTTATGTGCTCCTCATTATCTAGATGGATTTTTTTTGTCTGCCTGCATGTCTGTCTGTCTGAAAACAATACCTGCCTGTTTCTGGGTGGCTGAGCACTTTTCTAGTTAGCAATGAGATGCAGTATCCCTGTTTCCCTCCCCCCTTTTCTTGTCTCTTTTATTCCAGATTGATCTGAAACATGAGAAAGTGAAACAGAGGAGGTCAGGAAAAAGGAACCATTTTCTTTCACACCGGGGTAAGTAAAGCCCAGTGCTTTCCTGGGCTCATTTTTGTGTCTATCTTTGGCAGATCTTCCTGGGAACAGTTTCCAGAACAAGGCCACCTCCCCAAATAGGTGCCCCCTGTTACCTCTGCCCCAAGGCTGTCTCTGCTCAAATCCCAGCAATTGCTTGTGACTATGCAAGGACACCACAAGGGCTGCAAGACATCCTGAGCCTTGCCCAAGCAACTTGTGAGCAGTGTGTAGACTGAGGATTAATGCTTGCTAATGAGTGCAAAGACAAGTGTATGCTTGTGAGCCACGTGCTTGTGAAGTCATAGGAAGAGGGCACACATGCTCAGAGAAACTATTATCCTTGGGGGAAATTCTGACTTCTCTTCAAACCATCCTGGATGAAATCTGTGGGATGCTTCTTAAGAAGGCTGTACTCAGAGTTGCGTGTAGGAGGGACACACACATACTGTTGCACTTAGCAGTATTCATTCATCACTCCCACTCTGTACTCCAAACTTCTCTCCAAGACAGCAGCAATTTTCAGACACTTAAAATACTTTCATTTTATACTATGCTTACTACAACCAGCTAAACTTTTAATCAACTGTCAGCGCATGTGGCACGTATGTGTGTGTGTGTGTGTGTGTGTGTGTGTTCCTACACACAGCTCTAAAGTGTGTGTGTGTGTGTGTGTTTGTATATATGTATATAAAGTGTATACTTTATGTATGATACACACAATATGTTTATATTATATATGAAAATATAATGTATATATGATATATATTCATGTAATGGTTAAAACCCATCATTGAGACTCCATAATGATCAGTAACAATGAAGAAACTGAAAAACTGCTTTCATTTTTACTACTACATTACAGACTCTTCTTTGCTCAATTCTAATTTTGAGTCCATGATATGAGAAGTCATCTCTGCATATTTCTCAGATATACTATAATGCATTGTTTTGCCATCATCTGTATCCCAGTTACCAGGCAAAAATGGATTTATCACAGTCATTTTTTGAGAGAAGGTTTCACTATGTAACCTGGAGTGGTCTAGAATTTGTAATATAGACCAGGTTGACCTCAAATTCACAGATATCTGCCTGCCTCTGCCTTCTGGGTGCTGAGATTAAACGGGTGCACTACCACACCTGACTACAAAGTCATTTTGATGTTTAAGAAGCCAAAGTTCCTTGGATATTTTAAGAAGTGCTATCTCATCTTCCAGTTTTTAGCAGAGGGAGACAAAGGGAGAACAAGAATGAAGCTCGAACCTCACCGACATAGGAGGCACTCCCATCCCAAGCCCAAGCCTAAAGAAATGGGGTTGTTTTCAAATGTCTCCAAGTACTTTTGTGCCTCTTTCAACAAGATGCAACAAATATGACATGTCTCTTTCTTGATGGCATTCAGAAAAACACAATAGACTTGGAATTAGGAAGAGATTCAACAACTAGGTCAAAATTCACAGGGGAAAGAATTTATTTAGTCCATTACCTCTCCTTGATTTTGCTGTCTGCTTTGTTTTGTTTTGTTTGAGACAGGATCCCTCTATTCAGTCCCCCTGTCCTGGAATTTGCTATGTAGCCCAAGCTAGCCAAGAACTCACAGAGATCCTCCAGCCTCATCTGAAATTAAATACCACTATGCCCAACAGATCTTACTGCCTTTCAAAAGATAACACCGCATTCCTCAAAGCTGACAGAAATTAACCAGTACAAGTGATCCCTTGTCAACTTGATACAAACAAGAATCACTGTTAAACCATGACTGTTTCCTTTCTTGTTTCTCCCTAAGACCTCATGCTAATATCCAATATAAAATAGTATAACTTTACAAATCCCACTTTAAAATTTCAGTCTCGCAAAGTATCCATCTCTTTAAAACCCCAAAGTTTCTCAACTATGGGATCCCATAAAATAAAAAGAACTTACATACTTCCCAGAGAGAAAAAAAAATAAAACAAAACAAACAAACAAACAAACAAAAACCAAGGCACAGTAACAATCACATCAAAGCAAAACCAAACTCCAGTAGTATAGCTGAGTGTCCAAGATCTTGGACTCACTCAGTATCTTCTGAGCTCCAAAGAGCTTGATCAGCTACCCCACTCTGGCTCTGCCATCCACAGCACACTCAACCTGTCTTAGGTCCAGGCAGGCTCTACTCCATAGCTGCCATGGTCCTTGCTGGTCATCCCTCAGTAGTGCCATCTTAAATATGCAGGAGTATTCACAACAACTGAGGCTGCACCCTCACCAACAGCCCCCCGGACTCTTTTCATGTACTCTGACCCTGCCACATGGTGCCAAGCCTCATTTTCCCTAAATGAAGTATGGGTTATTGATCTTTTATTAGAGACAGACAATGTAGATAAAACAACAATTAAGGTATCAAGTGAGAAATGTACATAGAATTAATATATTAGTTTATATATGAGAACCAAAAAGTATAAAACATATTATTTTCTAACTTCACTACAAAAATACTTGGCAGCTCTGTATAATAACTGCCTCCCTTAATTTCCTAAGATATAAACTGTGACTAGGCTAACCTTGAATTTGCATCCACCATCATCTTTTCTCCTTTGTTCCTTTTACTCAGTGCATGGTGTTTTGCTTCTTCTATTTTCAATATAAACACCAGATTTGTCTTAATTATTCTAAGATATCCATCTCAAACTTTACTGGATCAAGAAAAACATGAACAATATTATACTTAATTTTTTTTTTACATGTATGAGTGTTTTGCCTGCATGTCTGTCTGTGCACCACTTCTCTGCCTGCTGCCCAGAGTGGCCAGAAGAAGGTATTGGATTCTCTAGGACTAAATGTTACAGATGATCTTGAGGTGCCATGTGGGTGCTGGGAATCAAACCTGGGTCCTTTAGAAGAGCACCCATATCTCCTAACCACTGAACCATCTCTCCAGCCCCAAATATCATACCTTCTAATAAGTACCTAATGAGAATTCAGAGGAAAAGTAAACCTGCATTCTTCAAGAGCCAAATAGCACCTTATCTGTGAAATGCTGTGCTGGGGGTCCCTAGTGACCATGAACCGCTCTTTTGTGAGTCTTCTGCTTCTTCTGTAATTCTCAAATCTTCTTCAGGCTTTAATATTGTTGTGCTGTGTGTAATTTTATGTCAACTTGACACAAGCTACAGTCATCTGAGAGGAGGAACCACAACTGAGAAAATGTTCCTATAAGATCAGGCTGTGGGCAAGCCTGTATGGCATTTTATTAAATTTGTTTGATGTGGATGGACCCAGCCATTGTGAGTGGTTCCACCCCAGCATTGTGGTGCTGAGTTCTATAAGAAAGCAGGATGAGCAATCCAGTAAGCAGCAGTTCTCCACATCAGCTCCTGCCTCCAGGTTCCTGCACTATTTGGATTCCTGGCCTGATTGCATTCTATGATGAACTGTAATATGAAAGAGTAAGCAAAAGAAACCCATTCCTTCCAAGCTGCTTTGGGTCATGGTGCTTTATTACAGCAATCTAACTTATCCAGAAATTGGTACGAGGAGTGGGGCATTTCTATCGCAGACCTGACCGTGTGGTTTTTAGGTGGACTGTAGAGGGACTTTGGAACTTTGGGATGGAATAGCCTTTGAGTATTTGGACCTTGGTAAGCTACTCTGTGGGAGCTTGGGAGATAAGAATATATAAAGAAATGCAGACAATGGAGGCCTGCCTTGTGACATTTCAGAGGGAAGCAAAGATTCTACTGGGCCATTTGTGTTAAGAAGCTGTGGTGTCTGTCTGGTCTGCTGGAGCTAAAGAATCAGTTGTAATTGACAAGAGACCAGACCCCTGATGTAAATCCTCTGCTGGGGTGGAAGAGTCTGCTTGATCTCATCTTGGAAGTGCAGTCTTTCAGGAACTGTTTCCTCAGAGTCAGCACAAAGAAGCTATATTCTAGAGGCAGCCAAAGTTGTACCTCATATTCTGAGAGTCACCCAGGTGGTACTGGCTTTGAAGGCATGAAGGGTCATGGAGAGCAGCTGAGGTGTAGCAGGGCTGGAGTCCTTAAAGACATCCCAGGAGAAGCTATGGGTGAAAGTGCAGCCCAGTTGCACCAGAAGACCCCAGCATTTTGGAGATACCAGTACCATGGGAGAATCTCCAAGGACAGCAGCAGCCGTGGAATGGATCTGGCCTAAGCCTACTAGACAAGTGTGTATGCTTTGTCAAGCCATTTGGAGGGTCCAGAAAATCATGAATCCCGAAGCCTGACACTGACATTTATACTGTTGGACATATAGTTTTGATTTGTTCGGATTGTAACTGTGCCCTGGCCTCTTTGAGTAAGAATGCATTTAACTTATTATTGGTTTTACAGAAGCCCACAGTTGAGAGACTTAGATATTTTGGAGCTTTAGAAACTGGATTTTTAGAGAGACTTTGTCTTCTAAAAGAAACTAGATATTTTAAAGATATTGAATTTTTAAAGTGTTTGAGTTTATAAATACTGTAGGACTTTAAAGATTGTAGTGTGTTTTATATTGTGATATTTATTAATATGAGATCTTGGGGATAATCTAAAAATGAAAGGTTATTGCTAAATAGTATGTGTTAAGTTGACAAGAGGTCAATTGTGCTGTCTAATTTAATGTCAGCTTGACACAAGGTACAGTCATCTAAGAGGAGGGAACTACAATTAAGAAAATGGCTCCATAGATCAGGCTGTAGGTAACCGGTAGAGCAGTTTGTTAACAAGTGATTGATGGAGGAGGGCTTCAGCCCACTGTGGGTTGTGCCACTACTGGGCTGGCCCAGAGTTCTGTAAGAAAGCAGGCTGAGTAAACCATGGACAAAAAGCCAGTAAGCAGCATTCTTCCATGGCTTTTCCATCAGCTCCTGCTTTCAAGTTCCTGCCCCATCTGGGTTCCTGGCCTGACTGCTTCCTGTGACGAACTGTGGTGTAAATGAGTAAGCCACATAAACCTTTTCCTTCCCAAGTTGTTTTCAGTCATGGTGTTTCATCACACCAGTATTAACCCTAACTAAGACAACTGTTTTGATTTTTTTTCTTCGTGGCTATGGGTCTTGTTTACTCTACCACTGGGCTATAGCTCTTGCCCTGTTTTGTTCTTGTTTTTTAGACAATAAAGCCATAATTTAGTCACTGAGCTTAAGTAATAAGAAGAATTCAACTCACTGCAACTCTTTTCCTTATGACAGTTCCTTTTATTATATATATATATATATATATATATATATATTCTTCACAACCACATACATCATATTAAAATACTGTGTTTGTTCAATGCACCAAGGCGAACAGGAACATAGATTTTGCTTCCTATCAATGAGATACTTTTCCCTAGTGGTGCTGCCTTGTAGGCCCCCAGTGTATGAGGAGGCTCTTGGACCTCATATGACTGCTAAACTGGGGTGGGGGACTGTTATGTAGGGACACTCCACTCCAGAGGACTGGGATGGAAGGGATGGGGTAGAGAGTGGGAGCATGGGACTGGGAGGAACGGAAAGAGGACACTGAGATGGAGATGTAACATGAAGTAATAAATAAATATTTTAAAAAATAAAAAATAAAATAAAATACTGTGTTTGTTGGATAACACTAAAAATCAAATGGCTCTACTCACTTTTCCATTTCTTCAGTTCTCAAATTGGCAGATATGAATTTCTTAAACATTAAAATGAGCAATATGTAAAGAAACTAAGTCTTATAGATTGACAACAATTTCCTTGGTTAGGCACAGTTAATAAGCAAAGTTGATCATGTCACATTTGGCACTATACCTGTCCTGTGTATGCAAACTCCAGAGCCTGCTTTAAGCCCAGGCTGGTCACACCATGTAAATTTACTTCATCGGCTCCACTTTCCACCATGCAAAGACTGAACATTGCCTGAAATGATGAAAGTGAAAAAGAAAAGACTGAATTATGGGATGTAAAAAGCAAGAGAAGATAATGTCCTAGGAAAAATAGAGGTTTCAGCTGAAATGTAATTTTGGTTTCTGAAACACTTCCACAAAGCTTTATTTGCACAAGCCTCTGCACCCATCTAATAGATAAACAGTTACAGTAAACACACACACACACATCTTAACACACTCATCCAGGCGATAGCATTCAGAACTCACTGAACTCATTTTCTCCATCTGGGATGGACCTATGACATGAGGTAAAGTCACCCTGCACATTCTGCCCGATGATATGAAGAGTCAAGTCTCTTCTGATGTCTTTGTCTTTATGGTCTTGTTTCTGGGTGTATATCAAATGATCCTCATTTTTTTTTTTCTTTATGTTTCAGTAACAAACTGCCAAACTCAATTTGACAACTTAATGCAGAATACCAAAAATAAACCATTCATGAGTTTTAAATTGTGCACAATAGCATTATGAAATCTCAGTGTCCACCCCTTTGTCCACGGTATCCACTTTATGTGTTCTACCCACCCAGTTAATCACTTAGAAGCCATTTCAGTTATCAAATCGGTTGGCGTGGAATCACAGAACAGCCTAATGGAGGTTGTAACATCTCTATCAATAGCTTCACTCTATCACATTATTCAAGCAACTATATCATCTCATATCACAAAAAAGGTGATGTCAGTACAACAAAATATATTGAGAGGAGCCATAGGCACATTATTTTCATTATATTCTTTGAACTGTTCTAATTTAGGTATTTCTGTTAAGCTCTTACTATACCTAACTTATAGGTCAAAGTTTTCTTAGTTTGCTTATATGAGAAAAAAATAAAAGAAGAGGTAGCACTATATATGACTTCAGGCATCTGCTTACAGTTCTTTGAATATGGTCCTCATAGATAAAGGAGGATTAATTTATACAAATAAAATGAGATCTGCATTCCAAAGGGAAATCAGCATACCCATACCCCACTACAATATTATTCATAAAAGCTAAGGTATGAAAACAATCTAAAAAATCATGGATAAAGAAAATGTATATGCAAGTGCATCCATGTTAAGGAAAACTACACAGCCTTTAAATAGAAGGAACTCTCATTTTACATAATCTAGAGGGTATTGTGTTAAGAGGAATAAATCAAAGACAGACAATAAAAGTTCTCATTCATATATGGAAACTTTAATATTCAAATCTGGGTACAAAAGATAGAATGGTGTTGCAGAATGGTGTCATCTCCAGGAATGAGGAGAAAATGGGGAGTTAGGACTCAAGGAATATAAAATTTCACTTACTCAAGATGGAAAAGTTCTAGGGATCTGACCCACAGCATGTGACTACAGTTAACAATGATGTGTTGTATCACTAAGGTTTACCAGAAATTTTAGTGCACTCACTCAAAGGGGAGAAAGGGGAAGGTAGAGAAGGAGAAAGAAGAAAGAGTAGAGAGAGAAAGGAAAAAGAGAGATGGAAAGGGAAGAATAATAACTGCATGCAGCGAAAAGAGGGTAATTGGCATGACTATGACTATTCTTCAATGTGTAAGTTTGTGAATACTTCATCTTGTACCCCTGAGATATATGTGTATTTTATTTTTCAATAACATTTCAACAAAACTGAAAAGGCAGCCTATTTTTGTGACATCACATTTCTCTCACGGTGGTGCAGTACAGTGCAGAAGGGCAACCTGATTCTGGACACCTCAACATGCATTTGGACAAGCACTTAACATGTCAGTCAGCTTGTTCAACTGAAGAATGGGACTAAAAACTGTATCACTTTCTGGGTGTGTGTGTGTGGGTGGGTGCGTTTGTAAGATTTTCTTACTGTTTAAAAGGACACACTGCCTTTGATCTTCACCCCTCCCTCAGTTCCTCCAAATACAGCCCTCTAGTCTAATCCCTACTTCTGCAGAAGACAACTTTCTGAAGCCTCCCCTCCCTCACCCCCATCTCCAGTGGATCACACAGATCTACCCTCCTGACTTCCTCCCCGCCACCACCCCTCACCCCTCTCATTGCATCATCCAAGCTCCCAACTGCAGCAGACATTCCCTTGGATCCCTCAGCCTACTCTGGTCAGAGAAACAAGGAGGCTAACTGTAGATCTTTAGCTCCTAGTTTCCAAAACCAATCCCCCAGTCTTATCCCCAGCATAGCAGCAGCAGACCAGCAGCATCAGCCTCCCTCCCCCAACTTCTGGGTGGATCACACAGACCATCCCCTGCAAACTTCCTTCTTTCAACTCATTGCTTTGTCCCAGTCCCCAACTCCAATAGGCTTTCTCTAGGAACTCATGGACCATTTTATCCAGCAAAGCCAGGCGAGCTAACTGCAGATCTTCAGCGCTCCCTTCATTCCTCCAAGTCAAATCCACAAATTACATCTCAAGGTCTACAGCAAGCAACCTGCTGTGCCTCTTCTCAATCTCTGTACCTATTCCAGGGGACTAAACAGATCCTGATGGAATGCTACCCTGCTTTCTTCCTTCCTGTGAACCCACTTACCCCCTCAGCCTAGAAACACATTTTACCTGGAACTCCTGGTGGACATACCTATAAGGATCCCAGAATAATTCTCCTACCATGCAACACAAAACCATCTCACTCTCTTAAGAACCAGAGAGAAAACAGAAACTGAGGAACAAAACACACCCCCAACAAACACAAGATCAGATAACAGCACCTAGAATTATGATCTTCCCATATTCTGATGCCTAGACTCAAGCAGAAAATCAATCTATAACAGTCAGAAAAAAACAAATGTTTTTACTAGAGCCTAGCAACCAGTACCACAGCAGGTCCTGAGTATTGCAACAAATCTGAAGTACAAAGCAATGACTATGAAACAGACTTTATGAAAATGATAGAGGTCTTTAAATAAGAAATAAGTCCCTTAAACAAACCGGTGAAAACAGGAACAAACAGTGGAAAGAAACCAAAAAAACCATTCAAGACATGAAAGTGGAAATAAAATCAATAAAGAAAATCCAAACTGAGGGAAATTTGAAGATGAAAAATTTAGGAAGTTGGCCATGAAATTCAGAGACAAGCTTCATCAGCAGGATACAGAACATGGAAGAGAGAATATCAGGGATCTAAGACATGATATAAAAATAAGTATCTCAATCAAAGAGAATGTTAAATCTAAAAAACTCCTAGTATAAAACATCCAGAAAATCTTGGACTCTATGAAAAGACCAAATCTAGGAATAACAGTAATAGAAGAAGGAGAAGAAACATAGGTCAAAGGCACACAAAATATTTTCAATAAAATCATAGAAGAAAAATTTCCTAACCTCAAGAAGGAGATACCTATAAAGGTTCAAGAGGCATACAGAACACCAAATAGACTGGACCAGGAAAGGAAGTCCCCTCAGCACATAATAATTAAAACACAAAATATACAGAACAATGAAAGAACATTAAAATCTGCAAAGGAAAAAGAAAAAGCAATATGTAAAGGCAGACTGATTACACCTGGCTTCTCAGTGGAGACCCTAAGAGACCACAAATTCTCACCCAGAGTACTACACCCAGCAAAACTTTCAATCACTATAGATGAAGAAAATAAGACATTCAACGATAAAACTAAATTTAAATAGTGTCTACCTATAAATAGAGCCCTACAAAAGGCACTAGAAGGAAAACTCCAACCTAAAGAAAATAAATTAAAAAGGGACACAGACACACAAGTCTCTCTCTCTCTCTCATATACAAACTCACACAAACCAACACTACCACCACTGTCAACACCACTAACAACAATAAAAAATAAAAACCAGGAACCAACAAACACTGCTCACTGATAACTCTCAACACCAATGATCTCAATTTTCTAATAAAAAGACACAAACAAAACAGATGCAAAAACAGGATCCATTCTTCTTCTGCATCCAAGAAAATCATCTAAACTTCAAGAACAGACACCACCTCAGGGCAAACGGATGGAAAAAGATATTGGAAGCTAATAGAACTAAGAAGCAAGCTGGTGCAGCAATCTTAATATTAGACAAAATAGACTTCAACACAAAACTAAGATGGGAAAGGATATTACATACTCATCCACCAGAAAAATCTACAAGAGGACATTTCAGTTCTTAGTATCTATGTCCCAAGCCCAAGGGAACCTAAATTTGTAAAAGAAACACTACTATATGCTATATACATAAATCAATAAATAGATATGCACCATATAAACAAACTAAAAGAAAAAAAACCATCATGATCATCATCTCATTAGATGCAGAATAAGCCTTTGAAAAAAATCTAACACCCATTCATGATAAAAGTCCTCCTGGAGATACTAGAGATACAAAGAATATACTATAAAGTAATAAAGGAGGTTACAGCAAGTCCATAGCCAACATCAACTGAAATGGAGAGAAATTCAAAGAAATTCCACTAAAATCAGGAAAAATCCTGAGTAATAAAAGAACTGCTTGAGTTATAGTTATCTCTAATTTCAAGCTGTAGTACAAAGCTCTAATAATAAAAACATCACGGTTTGGCCCAAAAACAGCCACATTGATCAAGGGATGCAAATTGAGAACCCACTCATAAATCCACACACCTAGGGACATCCAATTTTCAACAAATGGTGCCGGTCAAAATGGATGGCTGCATGTAGAACAATGCAAATAGATTCGTAATTATCACCCTGCACACAAGTCAATTCCAAATAGATCAAAGACTTCAATATAAAACAAACACACTGAACTGGACAGAAGAGAAAGTGGGGACTAGCCTTGAACTCATCTGCACAGAAGGCTTTATGAATAGGACACTGATAGCACAGGCACTAAGACTGACAATCAATAAATGGGACCTCATGAAACTGAAAAGCCTCTATACAGCAAAGGACACCATCATTTGAACAAAGTGGAAGCCTAAAGAATGGGAAAAGATTTTTACCAACTCCATATCTGATAGAGGACTAACACTGAAAATATACTACAAACTTAAAAAACTAGACATCAAGAAAACAGCCCAGTGAAAAAATGGGGTACAGAATTCTCAATAGAAGAAACTCAAATGGCTGAGAAACACTTAAAGAAATGTTCAAAACCCTTAGTTCATCAAGGAAATGCAAATAAAAGCTACTTTGATATTTCATCTTATATCTGTCATAATGGCTAAGCTCAATAAAAAAGTGACAGGTCATTCTGGTGAGGATGTGGATAGAGCAAGGGGGAAACTCAACCATTGCCGTGGGAGTGAAAACTTTTACAGCCACTACGGAAATCAGTGTGGCAATTACTCAGGAAAATGGTAATCAATATGTACCAAGATCTGGCTATACCACTCTTAGGTATATACCCAAAAGATGCTTTATCCTACCCCAAAGATATCTGCTCAACTATATTCATAATAGCCAAAATTGGAAACAACTAAGGTGTCCCTCAACAGAAGAATGGATAAAGAAAATATGGTATATTTACACATGGAGTATTAAAAATGACATCATTGTATGTATAAGTAAATGGATTGAATTAGAAAAAAATCATCCCAAGTATCCAGGACCCAGAAAGACAAATGTGGTATATATTCACTTATATGTAGATATCAGCTGTTAAGTCAATGATAACCAAGCTACAGTTTATATAAGCACAGAGATTAGGTATCGAGTAAGGGACTGTGTGGACACATGTATCTTACCAAGACAAGGAAATACAATAAATATATTATTTATTTATTTGTGTGGGGGAGGGTTTTTAGGAAAAATAAAGTGAGGAGACAGACAAGGGACAAAGTGGAATACAGGGTGAGTTAGCTAAAATCAAGTGCCATCTAAGGTGTACTGTAGAAACCTAATACAGTAGAAACTTCCTAAAATTTATATATTTATGAAGGTGATATACAGGAAATCACCAAGTAATGGGGGAGACAGAGCCCCAACTGCACATCTTTTGTCACCAAATGAAGCTTCCGGGAATGGGTTACATATAATTGAGTTGTTGGTCAAAGAGTTCCCATGGGAACCCCAGAACAACTTAGGCTGTTGCCAAGACATCTCCACAAAATGATGGCAAGGCCAATTGCCAAAGATACCACCTACACAACTCTTCAACATGAAGAGGTTGAGCTGATGCCTACAAGGTGACTTTACTGCGGTAAGAGTTTTGTTTACTAAAGAAACAGTTATGAAAATGTTTTTGTTTAATCCCAGGTGTGAGGCTGCTTCAGCTAAGATCACAGGTGTAAACTATTAATTGTGCCTCATGAGCTACCAGGGGTGTAGCTAAGCCAGCTGAGCAAGTTTATCTCTGAGGATTGGAGAGAGGGATAAAAGGCCAGAGCCCCAGGAGGAGGGGCAGCATTACAATGAAGAAAAAGAGGGGACACTACAAAGAGGAAAGAGGGGGGGTGCAAAGAAGAAGGAGGGGCATGACAAAAGAAGGAGGCTGCTGCTCTCCCTGCTACTGGTTCTTCCTGCTGCTGTTTCCTGGTTAGCTGATTTGCTGGTTTGCTTGACTTGGGGACTGAGATTGGTATTGCCCCAAAAGAACCCAACAACCCTAATCAGCAATCTTCACTAAGTAGCTCAAAGAGAACTTCTCCGTCCCTTTCTTGTCTAACCTTCTTTCTTTCCTATCTAGTGTTGGGGGGGTTGGAAGGAACAAGGGTTGGAAGTGATATCTCTTAATATCTCTAAGTACAGTAAAAATAAATTAGAGTGTATACTAAGACAAAAATAATAATAAAAGACACTTAGCTACACATTACCCCTATGTTCTAGTGTCTTTTATATAGGAAAGTACTCTTCATTCTACCAATAGAACTGTAAATATCAACCCAGCCACAAACTCCTTGACCCACAATGGTGTTCTGCCTGCAAGAGCAATGGTTGCACAAAGCTTGAGGGAGTAACCAATCAGTATCTGATTTGACTTACGGATCACTTCTAGAGATGAAACTCATACCGGATACTGCTGTGTGACCAAGAACCTCAGACTAGATATCCCAGTGACCTAGTGTAAATCCAACTAACACTGTCTAAAGAAATGTACCAATAAAATGACTCCAAGTGATATTCTGCTATAGTCATAGATTAGTGCTTTGTTCAGCCATCATCAAAGGTGGGAACAAATACATAAACCCACAGCCAGATAATATGCAGAGTGTCGGGTATCTTAAAACACTCAGCCCTAAACAGGATGTCTTCATCCAATCCCTCCCCTCAGGGCTCAGGGAACTCATTGAAGTGGAAACAAAGAAAAAGAATGTAAGAGCCAGAGTAGATGGTGGATAGGCAAGAAAACAAGGCTCTCTAAATCAAAAAGATCAAAGCTCATATGAACTCACATATAATGAAGCACCACAGACCAGGCCTGCACAGGTCTGCACCAGGTCCCTTGTTTATATATATTATGGCTTCGAGTTCAGTGTTTTTATGGGATTCCTGGGTGTACAAAGGATTAGGTCTGTTTCTTCTGACTTCTCTTGGGCTCTCTTCTGTTTACTTTGTCCAATTCCAATGTGCTAGCTTTTTTTTTTTATGTTTTTTTTTTAATAATTTATTTTTTATTTCTTCAAGTTACATCTCAATCACAATCCCCTCCCTACTCCCCCCTCCAGTCCCACCCTTCCACCCTCCTCCCCCTCAGCCCCACCATCCTCTTCCCTTCTTTTTTTTTTTTTTTAGTTTAAGGTATTTATTTTTCCCCCCAACAGCTCTCCCTTTCAGTCCAAATAATGGTTCTTTTTCTTATAACTATAAATACAATACAAAACAACAGAAATAAATAGGCCACGATTATAAGAGTTTGTGCTAGCTTTTTATGTTATTTTATTTTATTATATCTTTGTTTTTATTATTCCTTCGAAGCCTGTTTGTTTTCTAATCAGAGACAGAAAGGGAGTAGATTCAAATCAGAGAAGAGGTGAGGAAGAACTGAGAGAATTAGAAGGAGGGGAAATTGTAATCAGGATAAATTATGTAAGAAAAAATCTATTTTCTTAATAAAAGGGAAAAAATTCAAAAAGATAAAAAGGAGAACGTATTGCTATTGCAGAGTACTCAAATTCAGTACCCAGCACCCTAATTAGGTGGGTCACAACTGCCTATAACTTCAGCCAGCCAGCAGATTAGACACCCACTTGTAGTTGCCCATAGACACCTGCACTAATGTGTACAGATACACAAATAATAATAATCATAATCATAATTTTAATTGTATTCATTAAGTCAAATTAATTAAATACAAATTTTGATTGTATTCACAATAATAATAATTCTAATTGTATTAATTTTAATGAACTTGACTACAAGCTAGAAATGAACATAAAGTACTCAGATTACTGCTTTAAATATGACAAGTTCTTAACACAATTTATGTTTTATAATAATAAAGAAACAATATCAAGTGTCTTTCCATATTTCCTAAAGAAAATAATATAATAGAATACTAGAAACCCAGGGCTGCTATAGATAAAAAGAACTAACAGGGTTACCTCTAGAGTTCATGGATTTGATTATGTATTTAGAAGATATGGTGGCACTTTGTCTTAGTTAGGGTTACTATTGCTGTGATGAAACATCATGATCAAAAGCAGGGAGAGGAGGAAAGGCTTTATTCGGCTTATGCTTCCATATTAAAGGAAGTCAGGACTGAATCAAGAAGATGAGAAATAATTCACCCACCCACCACTCACTAAGCACACATTTAAAATTTCTGCGCTGGCTGTAAGCCTTCATGGTTGCCACATTCTCCTATGCCATGACCCCACTTTAAAAAAAAATCACTCCTACTTGTATACACATAGAATTTCCACTTTGATAGCATGCTGCCACACTTAGAAACGTAATGCTATGTCTACTCTGACATTACATCATATAACCTTTGAAGTTCAGGGCCAGCTGTGGTAGCAGACACCTTTGATCGATCCTAAGACCTGGGAGGTAGAGACAGCAACATCACTTAGAACTCAGAGCAAGTCTTGTCTACATAATGAGTTCCCTCAAGAAAAGAGAAAGTAATTTAATGTTACAAATGTAATATTTATCAAATGTTTAAAAAACAAAAATAAAATACGTGACTACTAAATCAAGGCCAACGTTCTGAGTTTATTAAACTTAGAAAGCACTTCAGCTAGGAAAAACATCATCAGCTAGCACTAACGTGAGGAAGAACATACTGCTGGACCCAGGAAAACCTCAGTTGCTCAGAGTAGCTGAGTTTGTGAAACGGTGTCTGCAGACCAGCTGGGGCCCAACATGAGAAGAAAGGTCCTGTAATTTAGGGCTGATGTTCTTGAAAAGGTAAACTGCACACTCTGTGAAGAGAGGCACTGTGTAACTCTACAGCAGGGCCTAGCATAGTTCCCTGCAATAAACACAGGTAAATGAATGAACAAACCAAGATGTTTCTCAAAAACTTCACGTAAATGATCTACTGTTCAGTGTCAAAAGCAAGGAGAATTTGTTCTAAGAAAATATTTCTATATGTTAGATATGGACATATAAAAATTGTACTTGTTAGAAAGAACATTTACCATAAGCTACACATTTCAAGCAAGTTCAAAGCTAGACATTTAGAGGCAAAACACACACAAAAAAAACATATGGCCACAACATTCTGCCAATGCCTGGGAGACAGTTCTGATGAGAAATATGAAAACACAGCTCAGACTCTTGTTTGGTTCACACCGTCTTCTGTCTGGGAGAGCCTTGGTCAGGCTGAGATTTACAGTCTTCACAGTTTACTCTTGGCTGATAGTATGCTACCACAGCCACAAATCTTTCTAATTGAAAACCCATTTTGGGGGAACGCAGTCAACTTGCAGTGCCTACCAGAGAGGGGGCTGTGGATTTATGATGCATTATTCTTTCTTTATTCACATGGAAATGACACAAATTGAGTTCTAAAATCACAGTCCATGAATTAAGCTGGCCTGGATCACACTGGATTGTCATTCAGACACAAGATGAACTACAACCATACCAGAGTCAGTACATAAGCCCTCAAGAGTGACAAAAATTGCCACTTTCACTGATTAGTAAGATGGCAGGTGACAGATGTGTTGCCATACTGTACTCAAAGATGCTGAAACACGATGGCTTGTATCCGGTAAACTCTGAAGCTCTGCTATTAGTGCTGTATGTGGGAAAGACAAAACTATTAGCAATCTCAATAATCCTATGGGCAAAATAACTAAATTGCTAGGGAACATATTCCTATCTTGCCTTTTATGATAGAATGTGAAATGAAAACAAACACTATGTTTCAGGAAGCCATTAGAAAGAGGACCTTTTGATAATAACTACAGCAGATTTAGTCTGGGCCTCTGCATCTTCCATATACCCTGTATGATATAATTAGTCCACGATCTTTACCACAGTCATGAGATGGTGCTGAGATTTGAACTAACTTCTGAATCAACAAAGATTATACATTTGGTCAATTTAATAGTTTATATAATAGCTTATACTTTCATAGTTTAATAGTCATAGTTTATTGCATATTGATTCTAGCTCACATACAGAATGAATAGCAAATCTCAGTTAATGAGACCATTTACTTAACTGCAGCAGAATTTTTCCCAGCTACAGGGAAAGAGAGGTTGCTAACCACAGCTGCTCTGGACTATTTACTTCTTTTGTCTCACAAATGTAGTAACCCAAACCATTTGCCTGAAAGGGTGGAGGGATCCAGTGGGAAATTTTTTTTTTCTCTGCAATACATTTATAACCATTTTAGGTTTTCTTTAAACAGTAGAGTAATGCTCTTAGGGAACAGGACACCAGAGGGAAACCAAAGCAGCAAAATTATAACTTCATAAATATCTTTTGTAAGCTGTTGTGGAAATACTAATTTCCTCTTACCTCAACTACACAGAGTGAAGAGAAATCATATGGATTACATTACAGAAAACTAGTCAAAAAAAGGAGAAAACAAGTGATCATGTGGTAGGTATCCAGCCCTGACTGACATGCTGTCTACAACACAACCTCTGGACCTAAGGCCCAGGGATCATAATGGAAGATGGGGTGAAAGGACTGTGAAAACCAAAGGAACAGGAAGTTCAATGTGAGAAATATCAGAGAAGCTATATTCAGGAAGTCTCATCAACATAGATGGTTAGACATGACCTGAATAATGACAATGGCCATGCTAACATGGAAGGGAAAATTTCATGAGGCCCCCAACCCTAGAGAGAGAGCTATAAGACCACTAAAGAATGCTGACAATAGAAGAAATGGTCTCCCCTAGGGAAGACTTCCCCCCCTCAATTGGTTATCCAATACCAATGATCGGTCCTGAGATCATATACATGCAAGTAACATTATATGATGTGAAGAGGCTATATTTACATATTTAGGAAAATACATAGAGCAATAACTAAGGCAAAGGAAATTATGAATTTGAACAAGAGCCAGGGGGGATATGGAAAGGGCTGAAGCAAAATGGAAGGGGAAGACAATATAATTACATTTTAACTTCAAGGAAAAAAAATTTCAAAAAAGAAAACTCCATCTTATGAGTTAAAAATCACGCCACATACCGGTCATCATCGTCGTCTTCTTCTTTTTCTCCTTCTTTCTGCTCATCTTCTCCTTTTTTCTTCTTTGCCTTCTTTTTTTGATTTTTCAAGACAAAATTTCTCTTTGTATCTCTGGCTGTCCTGGAACTTGTTCCATAGACCAGGCTGACCTGGAACCCACAGAAATCCACCTGCTTCTGTCTCCAGGGTGCTGAAATTAAGGGCGTGTGCCCCCACTCTCCAGTTCACACTGGTTTTCTTAACAACTTCAAATAAGTAGCTTTTGTGCTTTGACCCTTTGTTCTGAAACATGTGCTTTTTAAATTAATCATGATAGTGAGCCGGCAACACAAGTACCATCGTGGTTCTTTTCCTGCAGAAGTGCTTCTGGAGTAGACAATAACAGGATGAATTAAAAACATATACATCAAGCTGTCTTTCCCCAGCTAACATTAACATGAATTTGAAAGCCAAAACCTACTGCCTACCACAAGGACTGACAAAACTCTGAAGAAAAGTATTTATCCACGATGGCTGTTATGCATTCTAGAGGATGATGGACTGGAGGTCACTTTCTCTCATGACTTGGCCTGTGCCGCTTCTGTCACCTTCCAGTCCCTGGTCAGCTGACAATGCGAGCCCAGCACTCTCTTGCCCATCATTTAAAGGACCTCATTTTCAGACTCTGTCCCAAATCCTCTCTTTATAACACTTCCCTGTGCAGAGACCTTCCAGCCTGTCTCCCGATGGCAGCCAATCCTGCTTTTCAGAGCTTTCTCTGGGCTCCTGGATTTCCCGCATGTAAAGAGTTAGAGTAAAGCAAAATTGGGTTTTGTACGAAGATGTGCTGATCGACTGTGATGGAGAATCTGTATGAATTTGGAAAGCAGGTAGAAGGGAAGATATTTCTGAGCGAACAGTAACATTCAATAAGTTGAAAACTAGAGAATAATCGGAGCAAGTGAGTAAACACAATGGTCTGTGATGGGGTGATGTTATGCATTCTGAATGTTAATTAATTGCTCCCAGATTCCTGTTTGCTATACATCAAGTAATGCTGTGTTACCTTGCTTTCTAATCATTGTCTCTGATTGGCTTTATTAAAATGCCAAGGCCTATGAATGAACAGAGAAAGGTAGGCTGAGCAAAGGCTTGTGGGCTTCTGGGGCAGACAGAGAGGATCTTAGGAAGAAGCTATGAGGTGGAAGAAAGAGACACACGATGGGGAAAATGGAAGATGATATTTCCACGTCGTCTGGAACATCAGCATATCGTGGAGAATAACAACCCAAGGGTATGTATGTATATATGCGATTTTTTGGGGGGAATAGAATAAGCTATCATAGATGGGCCAAGATTGCTAAAAATCCATCAGGTGTTTGTGTGTTCTCATTTATAATGGCAGGTTAAGGAATATCACCACTGACCAATTAACTATAATAAAAATACTAGGCAATAATTAATTTTTTACTTCTACAGATCTGTTTCTTTACATATTTTCCTGAAGAGGAATTTCAAATGATTGTCTTGGAGTTGCTTTCACACAAACCACTCAAAATATAACTTTGAAACTCAAAAAACAGAATCTTGAAGCAGTTATGGCTTGCTTGGAAGAATGGCAAAGAATTTCTTATCTGTCCAATCTGATATTACCAAAGGCTTCCTGGAGCCTGGCTGAAGACTAAGACCACACTCAACTCAGGTGAGTATATGTAGCCATGTAGCCATGAGATCTATAACCCAAATAACCTAGGATCAGGAGACAACAAACACTAAAACATAGCTTTGTCCTAGAATCATAATGCCACCTACAAAAACCCATGTGCTTTTTAAAAATTTTTTTGTTTATTACTTCAAGTTACATCTCCATCACAGTCCCTTCTCTCCATCCTGCCCAGTCCCACCCTCTCCCCTCTATCCCCCTTCTCCCACCTATCCTACTCCTCAGGAGTGTGTTGTCCCTACATATTAGCCCCCCTCAGTTCAACAGTCATATGAGTATTAAGAGTTCCTTCTTGCACTGGGGGCCTATATGGCAATTCCATTAGGGCAAAGTGTCCCACTAACAGGTAACAAGGTCTAGGTTCCTGATCCTTTTGGTGTGCTGGTTGTAGGATAGTTATCCTGTACTACACAGCTAAAATCCAATTATAAGTGAGTAGATGCCATGTGCATCTTTCTGAGTCTGGGTTAGCTCACTGAGGATGAGCTTTTCTAGTTCCATCCATTTGGCTGCTAATTGCATGATTTTGTTGTTTCTGATAGCTGAGCAGTATTCCATTGTGTAAACGTACCAGTTTCTTTATCCATTCATCCATTGAGGGACATATGGGTTGTTTCCAGTTTCTAGCTATTACAAATAAAGCTGCTATGAACATAGATGAGGAGATGTCCTTGTGGTGTGGTGAGGAATCATTTGGATATATACCCAGAAGTGGTATGGCTGGGTCTTGAGGTAGAACTATTGCACATTTTCTAAGATATTGCCACACTGATTTCCATCGTGGTTGTACAAGTTTGCACTCCCACTAGCAATGGAGGAGTGTCCCCCTTTCTCTACAACCTCGCCAGCATGTGCTGTCATTTGAGTTTTCGATCTTAGCCATTCTGACCGGTGTGAGATGGAATCTCAGCATTGTCTTAAGTTGCATTTCTCTGATGATTAAGGATGTTGAGCATTTCTTCAAGTGTCTCTTGCCCATTAGAGATTCCTCCTTTGTGAACTCTTGGTTTATCTCTGTTCCCCATTTTTTTGATTGCATTATTTAGTTTCTTGGTGTTTAATTTCTTGAGTTCTTTATAAATTATGAATATTAGCCCTCTGTCAGATGTAGGATTGGTAAAGATCTTTTTCCAGTCTGTGCTGGTCTAACTGGATGCTGACATATAAAAGAATACAAATTGACCCACACTTATCACCTTGCACAAAACTTATGTCCAAGTGGATCAAAGACCTTAACATAAAGTCTGATACACTAAATCTAATAGAAGAGAAAATGAGGAAAAGCCACAAACTCATTGGCACAGGTGACAACTAACTGAACATAACATAGCTCAGGCTCTAAGACCAACAATCAATAAAGGGACCTCATGAAACTGAAAAGCTACTGTAAGGCAAAGGAAACTGTCATTCAAACCAAACAGCAACCTACAGACTGGGAAAAGATCTTTACCAACCCCATGTGCTTTTTATAGAAAAATTTTCAGAAGGCTTTTGAAAGATGACAGTATTGACTAAGGTCAATTAAAACTTATTTTACTCTCTTACAGTCAACACAAAGAGACACATGACACCTGTAATCCAAGGACTAGGGATGCTGAAGCAGGCCAGCCTGGGCTGAGATAGAATAGCTAAGTTTGTGTATATCTAAGTATATAGCACTTGCCTAACAAGAGTGAGGATTTGGGTCCCATCCCATCACTACAAAAATAGACAAATCCCATGGAAGTGAAAGGTTACTCAAAATTTTATTCTAAAATGTTTATAGTTTTATTTTCTTTTTCTTTATGTTCAACAATTGTGATGGCTATTCTTGGTTTTCAACGTGACTACATCTGGAACTAACTAAAACCCAAGTGGCTGGGTACAGCCGTGAGGGATTTTTCTTAAATAAAACATCTGAACTGGGAAGACCCACTTCTAATCTGGATCTTTTGAAGTAGGAGGATTCATCTTTAATCTGGGCCATGCCCATCTTCTGCTGGGAGGACATGGAAGAAAGAGTATTTCTCTCTGCCTGCTTGTTCTTGAATTCACTGGCAAGTCTTTTCTTTCACAGGCATTATAGCCCAGTTCTCTAGGATTCTGGCATATACTGAAAACCAGTATATATATTGAAAACCAGACTATAATGTTATGGAATGAACAACTACGTAATTCTTAGACATTTTGCTTGTAGACAACCATGGTCTAGGTAGTCCAAAAATGGCTGTCTACAAGCAAAATGTCCAAGAATTCTGTAGTTGTTAAGTCCATGGCATTATAGTCTGGTTTTCAATATATATACCCTCAGATTCTCAAGATTTTGTTTCTCCTAAGGAAGTATTCTCTCCATCCTCAGCAGAAGATATACTCACCCATCCCCTGAAATACTGACTTTCCTTCCTTGACTGAGGAAATTAATCCTTCATTGTCTGCTTGCTACCTGCAGTGACTTTCTCTGAAGAAGATATCAGGTACGACAATCCTGATGTCCTTCAGCACTCACTAAGAGTTGCTTCTAGACGTATAACCAGACTCAAGGCAAAGAAGGCTTCTAGAGGGGAGGTAGAAATTGTAGTCTATGAGGAGCACTACACTACTAAAGAGCTTAATGAGTTTGCTAATTCATTCAAGTGAAAGTCTGGGGAATGTGTGTGGGAATGGATTTTAAGGGTGTTGGATAATGGTGCAAAGAACATAAAACTGAATTAGGCTGAGTTTATTAATCTGGGTCCTCTGAGTGGAAATTCTGGGTGTAATATGGAAGCCTGCACAGTTTAAAACAATTGTTGAAAGTTTGTTTAAATGGTTGGTGGAAGCATTTGTCAAAAGATGACATACTGAAATGGAATTGGAGATGCCTGATACCCCTTTGCTTAATGTTGATGAAAGGATTTTAAGCAGGAAATTTGCAATGCTAGAGTGGATATACTATGTAAAACCTAATGCTCCACAATGGGAAGGCCCAGAAGACATGCTCTGCAATAATTCTGTTGCAAAACAGGGAGAGGGGTGCCAGCACATTTAAGGAGCTTTGTTGTCACTCCTTCCTGGTGTCAGACATTAGGGTTGGAGATACTGATGCTCAGTTAGATGAATTAAATGCAATGGATTTAACTGGGCCGTGGAGTAGCAGGGACCAGGTGGCAGCCCTGAATCTCCAAAGACAAGGTGATCATAGCTTTTGTAATGGGCAGCATAGGTAAAGCGATGTCCACAATGGCCTAATCAATAATAGTCAGCACAGGCAAAGTGATTTTTATGGCAGTCCATATGAGGATAGACCTTTGTTACTAGCTAATCAATCATTGTACTTCCAGTCATGAAATAGATAAGAATAGGATTGAATTTAAGTTTGATCTGTACAAGCAGAAAATTTCTCAAACAAAGGAAAGAAAGGCTCCATTGGATCATGACAAAATGGATTCTTGGCCTGTGAAACAATTTTCAGACTTGAAGAAGTTTGCAGATCCAGAACCTCTTAAATAAAGGAATGACCAGGTTCCACTGAGGAAGGCCCTAGAGAAAATACCCCAGAGTTTTACTGTTAGCTTTTCTCCAGTTCTTTCCTAGAGGGAAGTATGGCCTTTTACAAGGATAACTGCATACTGGGGGAAAGCTAACAATCAGACTTCCTGGGGTCTATTGGGTGCTCATTATGAATTGGTGCTGATTGTGGGGAGATTCCAAGAAACATAGTGGCCCTCCTAAGAAAGTAGGGGTTTAAGGTGTCAAGCAATTAATGGATTTTTGGCTGATGTCTGACAATAGGTCCATTGGATCCCTAAACTTATCCTGTGGTTATTTCCCCAGTCCCTGGGTGCATAATTGGGAAAGACATACATAGAATTTGGCAGAATTTCCACATTGGTTCCCTGACCTGTGTAATGAGGGCTATTATGGTTGGAAAGGCTAAATGGAAGCCTTTATCATTGCTCTGCCAGGGAAAATAGTGAATCAAAAATAGGATCACATTCCTAGAGGAACGGCAGAAAGTAATGTCATAAGGATGTGAAAGATGCAGAGGTAGTGTTCCCATCACAATATCCCTTTAACTTTCCTATCTGACCAGTGAAGAACAAAGATGGATTGTGGAGAATTACAGCTGATTATCATTCAGGTGTCAATGGCAGATAGGAATGCTGTTTGAAGCCTTTGTCAGTCCCAAGCAGAAGAGACCTTTGGGATTTTGGAGCAAGGCTCTTCCATTATCTGCAAACACCTGTTCTCCCTTTGAAAAACAACTTTTGGCCTGCTATTTAGAGTCTTAGTAGAAACTGAGTGTTTGATAAGGGGCCACCAAGTTACCATGTAACCTCAACTGCCCAGAAAACTGTGTGTTATTTAACCTACCATGTCATAAAGTAGGACGTGCAGAGCAGCAATCTATTATCAAATGGATATAGCATATACATAATTGTGCCCAAGCAGGCTCTGATGTCACAAGAAAGTTACTTGAATAAGTTGTTCAAATGTACCTGGTTTCTACAGGTACATTTGATATAATGCCATCTGCTCCCAATCATGCAGCTATAGCCTCATGAGGTGAGTCCTACAATTGGTTCACTAAGGAAAAGAAGACTAAGGCCTAGTTTACTGATAGTTCTGCATGTTATGCAGGCACCACCAAGAGGTGGACAGCTGTGGCATTACGAGCTCCTTTCTGGGACAACCCTCAAGGCACCAGTGAAGGAAAATCTTCACAAAGGGCAGAACTTTGGTAGTACACATAGCCATGCATTTTATTTGGAAGGAGAAATGACCAGATGTGCAATTGTTGACTGATTCACGGGCTGTAGCCAATGTATTGACTAGATGGTCAGAGATGTGGAAAGAACATGATTTCCCAATTGGTGAGAAAGACATCTGTGAAAGAAGTATGTGGATAGATCTGTCCAAATGAGCCAAGGATGTAAAGATACTTGTGTCCCACATAAATGCTCATCAAAGGGTGACTAGCTAAGGAGAAATTCAATAATCAAGTAGATAGGATGACCCAAGCTGTGGGTAACCAGACTGTTTCACAAGCCATCCCTATCATTGCCTAAAGTACATATGACCATGGTGACAGCAATGGAGCTTATTAATGGGCTCAACAACATGGACTTCTACTCTCCCAGGTTGACCTGACTAAAGCTGTTGGTGAGTGCCATATCTGCCAACAGTAGAGAACAACACTGAGTCCCACATATGGCACCATTACTTGGGATAACCAGCCAGTGGCCTGGAGGCAGGTTGACTATATTAGATCACTTCCTCTGTGTAAAGGACAACACTTTGTCCTTCCTGGATAGATACTTCTTCTGGCTATGGATTTGTCTTGCACACACATGATGTTCCTGCTAAAGCTACCATCTGTGGACTTACAGAATGCTGTGTCTACCATCATGGTATTCAACATAGTAATGCTTCTGACCAAGGAACTCACTTCACAGCCAGAAAAGTGCAACAGTGGGCCCATGATCATGAAATCCACTAGTTTTACCATGTTCTACACCATCTTAAAACAACTGGCTTGATAGAGAGGTGGAATGGCCTTTTGGAGACACAGTTATAGGTGGGTGTCAGCACCCTGGAGGGTTAAAGTAGGGATCTCCAGAAGGCAGTATATGCTTTGAGTCAGGTTCTGATATATGATACAATCCCCCCCACCCCCAGCCAGCATCCATGGAATAAGAGGAAATAGTTTCACTCATTATTTCCCCTAGCAACCCACTAGGAAAATGTTAGCTCCCTGTTCCCATGACCTTAAGTCTGCTAGCCTGCATGTTTTAGTTCCAGAGAGGGGACCATGTTTGCCAAGAGACACAACAAACATTCCATTAAACTGAAAGTTCACACCCTTCCTCCCCTCCAGTCACTTTGGCCTTCTGATGCTCTTAAGCCTACAGGCTAAGAAAGGAATAAGTGGTAGGAGGGGTAACTGATCCATGATGCAGGGATCTGATATATATTTTATGTATGTTAATTAATTGCTCTCAGAGTCCTGCCTGCTGTACACCAAGTAATGTTTTGTTACCTTGTTGTCTAATCATTGACTTTAATAAAATGCTGAGGCCTGAGATTGGGCAAAGAGAGAGGCAGGGGAGACTAAGGTGAGCAGGCTTTTGAAGCAGGGAGATTCATGGAAAAAGGAAGAAGCCAGAGGAGAAAGGAGAGACATACCATGGGTTTGAGAAAAGAACCTCATTCCACATGGCCTGGAATATCAGCATAGTGTGGAGAATTAACAGGGGACATATGTATATATGAGGTCATATTTGGAGAATAGAATTAGGGCTAGCTTAAATGGGCTAAGATTGCACAATTCAAGCTAATCCATCAGGTGTCTCTGTGTGCTCATTTATAATGGCGGGTTAAGGATTAACACCACCAACCAATGAACCATAATAAAAATACAGGTAAATAATTTAGTTAATTTTTTTTTACAGATCCAGATTACCAAGGAGGAAATTGGATTGCTTCTCCACAAAGGAAGTAAGATAGACTATGTCTGAAGTACAAGAGATCCTTTAGGGCATCTCTTAGTGCTACTGTGTCCTTGTGTGATCAAAGTCAATGTGAAACTACAATAGCCAAATCCAAGCAGATGACAAAGGACCCAGACCCTTAAGGAATGAAGGTGTCACTCCTCCACGAAAAAAGCCAAGACTTTCTGAGATAGTTGCCTAGGGTGGAGGAAATACAAATTTTGTAGTAGAGGAACAGAGTTATAAATACTAGCAAACGCCACATGACCAGTTGAAGAAATGAAGATTATAATTGGCATGACTGTTTTTGTCACATTTTGTTAAGAAAGTGTTTGTATTGATATTTGTCTCTTCTGTCTTTAATTTATCAGAGAAAGTAACATCAATTAAGACAATATCAGTGGTTACCATATTTAATTTGAGAACCTAAAAGAGTATCCCCAAGCAACATTGCCACATATTCTAAATCAATATTGTGTTTGTGGTTGTATGAAGGATAATTATATCACATTAAGCATAGTAATAACCTGGTTAAATATATAATGTGTTTGTGATTATACATGAGATAGTTATACCATGTTAGGTCTAACTATAATCTGACTTTCTTTTCATTTGGAAATTAAGTAAGACATAAGGAGATATGATTGTGTGTCAGGTCAACAAGAGAAGGACTTGTGATGGCTATTCTTAGTTGTCAACTTGATGTGTCTGGGAATACTAAAACTCAAGTGGCTGGGTACCCTTGTGAGGGATTTCTTCTTTCCAAATTAAATCATTTGAAATGGGAATACCCACTTATAATCCAAACCTGTTGAGGTGGGAAGATTCACCATCAATCTGGGCCACACCCACCTTCTACTGGCCGCCTATATAAAGGACACAGAGAAAGGAAACTTACTCACTTTGCTCACTTGTTCTTGCATTCACTGACAAGTCCATTCCTTTATCGGCATTAGAACCCACTTCTTCAGGATTCTGGCATATACTGAATATCAGGTGAAACATCCATCTTCATGGACTGAACAACTACGGGACTTGTGGACCTTATGTTATTAGACAATCATTGATAGGTAAGCTGGACCACGGCCAGTAAACCTATATATATATATATATATATATATATATATATATATATATATATAT
>CAJQZJ010000249.1:2541454-2599949 GCA_907164525.1 Lophiomys imhausi | reverse complement strand
CACACACACACACACACACACACACACACACACACACACACACACACTGAATGAATAAATAAATAAAAGTTTAGGAATTACTGAGAATAAGTAACTTCTCCTGGTTACCATATTACCTCATGTAAACAGGCAGGAAATGAATACAATAGAAATTTAGTGAACAGCCCAAGGTGAGAAAGCTGGTAAGTGCTAAAATCAGGACTTGGGCCCACACACTTTGCCACTATTCTTCATTTTGGTTCTCTCAAGAATAAACTGATTATCTGGCAAAGTATTGGGCCTCTCCATTAAAAAAAAAAAAAAAAAGAGGCATCTGACTGTTGAGATGATGGAAGTTCTCTGTTTTGTTTCTTCAATTGCAGATGCTACCGAAGGGTAAATACTCACTGCTTGCTGGGTCACTGCATTATTGCTATCTATTACTGAATCTCACAGGAGGTTGGTTTCCCCAGACTGCGGCAGGATCAGAGAGCATGCCATAGATGGATTATGAACACAACACAATAAGAATAATTTGGTGTAAAAATCTCTCATCACTTTAGATTGAAATATTTCTAAATGAGAAGAATACTGATAATTCAATTTTTCAGGAGTCCAGGCATGTAAGCCCAGAATTCAATCAACATCAGATGGGCTAATTAATTGCAATTGATTCAACAAGCAGCTGAATCATCCCACAATGTGGACAATTCATTCTGAATCAGTTTTTACAAAGACGGTAAACAGAATTGCAGCACATCTACAGATCCCAGTAACTATTCATAAGATTCACACGATCAGCCAGATTTTCCTTCTTTTCTAAGACATCTGTGCTCACTCAATACCCAATTTTAAAGTTTTAAAACTTCATCAGCTTTATTATCCTTTGAACATGGTATTCAGATCAAGCTGACATTATGTATACACATGAGAATAACAAGCATGAGTGGAAATTCTATTGCAACGAAAACTTACCATGACAGTTATAATTTTTAAAGCATTAAAAAGATATGAAAGCAAAAAAATAAGATTCCACACGCATATGAAGCAAATGCATATAAAGACTTTAACAGAATAGCTAGCATGGTGTAAATGATGCTAAATGTTAGCTAGTGTGAGTACTTCATACATCTTTTCATCTTCATATTATTTACATTGAGTGTAAACGAATCAGTTCAAATAAACAAACCAGAGCTCACCATTCAGCATGATGAACACGGGGAGCCATAACTACATCAATGAAAATAATACTCACCATGCTCAACTGGAAACAATTTCTCTAGCACTGATTCAAATAATTCAAAAGAAGAATACAATGGTGTATCTCAGGGTTTTTTTTAACTCTAAAAAGGAAGTGGTTTGGCCACTATAACTATTAACTGATATCTACACCTTAAATGCAAAAAGAACCTATTTTTTTTAATGAATGTCCTCACTTTAAGGAAATTATGAAGCTATTATCTTTAAAAATAAACCCATATCACTCATAGGAATCATAGTTCCTTCCAAAAACTGATTCCATCTGAAATCTGCCTTCCCATGGCATTCCCACTGTATGGGGCATTCACAGCAGCAGATGTGAGGCTGCTGATTGTCAGCTAGGCAATTGGTGCTTATCTGAAGCCCATCAAGTACGAGACTTGGTAACAGGATGGCTAGTTAATGTCATATGATTGCTTAATTTGGCTTTGATGAATGTCAAGGCCATAATTAGTGAAGCTTTTTTTCCCCCTAGCTAAATTGAAAACTAAGTCTTGAGGTCTCTTCTTGGTAGACACGCTGATAAACAGTCAGATACATGTTGCAGAATGCCTAGCAACTTTGGCTCCTAATCAACAGTCTATCACGACTTAAGTAAGAAGAGAAGCACATTTTGAACTCTGGAGGGTTTTTAAAAATCAATTAATTTATTTATTAACTTTTACAGATCCTTAGAACTATATGTATGTGGAGCTTTATTTGACATGACTCCCTTAAGAAAAGTCAACAGCAGCCTTTTAGCTCTCTCTTCCAAACAAGGATCTATTGTTCACAGAGAGACACAAAAGGGATGGAAGCCACATGTCAGTACAGTAGAATTTCAAACAGACAGCCAAGGATACTAGAGTTTCAAGTAAACAGGGGCTGGTTTGGTTTGCCCCTAACTTCCTCCTGGTTTCAGATAACAAATTGGCCAACTAGGTACAATGAAAAAGAAAATTTCTGCTGTGTTATGAGTCTTTGGGAAATTAAATCTGCTTTTTAGCAGCACCCAGCCATTAAGAAACCTAAGAAGTTCTACACATTAATTGTCCTGGGATTTAGTCTTCTGCCTCAGCAAGCCCGTATTCTCACATGGAGAAAGAAATCAGACACAATCCTAGTCTCTCTGAGCCTGTCCTCTCCCCATCTTCACTCCAGTACCAGCTATCATAGAGAGAGCCATATGAATAAACACCGAGAAAGAATCTCTTTTGATGAAAACCTCTTTGACTTATGAAAGCTGAAACAAACAAGTGGAAGTGACCAGTTGTTAAGGGAAGGTCTAATATCATTGCTTCTGATAGGTTGCTTTCAATGCTGAGATCTGGCTACCGCCCCTTCTGAGGCATTCTCTTGATTGGTTAATAAAAGTCACTTATGGCCAATTAGCTGGGCAGAAAGAGTATAGGAGGGCCAGACTTTCTGAGATTAGAACAGGAAACCTGTGCTTTAGAGAGAGGATCATTCTTTCTGCCGGGAGACACAGAAGGAGATGGATGTAATTGAGAATGCTAGATTCATTCCAGCCAGGGGCAGGAAGAAGGAGGACACACACCATAGGTTAGAAAAAAGAACCTCATTCCACATCACCAGGAACATCAGCATAGCGTGGAGAATGGCAGTCCAAGGGGACATATGTATATATGGAGTCATATTTGGGTAATAGAATTAAGAGCTAGCTTAGCTGGGCCAAGATTATTCAATTGAGGCCAAGGCTTGTTAAAATCCATCAGGTCTCTGTGTGCTCATTTATGATGGCGGCTTAAGAATTAACAGCCACCGAACCAATTAACAGTAATATAAATACTAGTAAACAATTTAATTAATTTTTTCTATAACCAATTTTATTTTTACACTTACTATTCTTACCAGTTTTATATTTATAGTTGCATCCATTCATCCAGGAATAAATCATTGCTCAGTAAATATCAAGGATAAAAAGTCAAGACTCAACTAATGGTGAATGAAGAAGCCATTTAGAAACCTACTACTTTATAACTCAAATATATCTATATCCATATATATATATATATACATATATATATATTAATTTAAATGGAGGTACATTACATCAGTGAATAATGCAAATCTCAGAAGCCATGGGTTACTAAGAGAAAATCTAAGTGCCAAATGGGGTACACCTCCCCATGGGTTGATCATGAAGGCACTAGAGGCCTCCAAAACAACATAGGATATTGTCATTGCTCTTTGTTGCCTACCACAAGAACTAGATATGTAAACCCCACTGCTGAAGACACCACCCATTTTGGTTGTAGGACATAGAAAATCAAGTTGGAACTGAGCTGGAAGCTCCCCTCTGCTGGCTAGCTTTCATACGATCAGAAGGTACAAGCACGCTGCTAGTGAAAAAATTAATTAATGTTCTTACCAGCTATAGTTTTATTGTGTTACAATGTCAACCTGCCAGGCAAAATGTGCCCACTGGTGCAATAGTGGCATGACTGTCAGGGAATTCATGCCTTTTGCTGTGGATCTGCTAAAAATCCTGTGAGTAGGAGGTCACAGGGTAAACCTATCACTTTTTCTTTTTTTTCTAAATGGACATATTGTCACCCTGCCTTCTGAATATTTATGTTTATACTCATTAACTAATGTTCTAAGCCTTGGTCCAAGAAACTTATATTGGCAGCAAATGGTTAATTTAGACTATTGACTGAGCAATGGTACTGAGTACTGAGATAAATAACTGTCAGGTGCTCAGACCTAAATAGGATATCTTGAGCTATGCCTCCCTCCAAGGCTTGAGGAACATCACAGAAGGGTAAATAGAAAGAATATAAAAGACAGATGATGGTGGTACAAGCTGCTAAATCTTGCATTCTGGGCCTGAGGGGGCCATTACTCTGTGAACTCACAGCAGCTGCAGTTGTGTGGTCAAGACTAAAACTGTCAACATTCAAACACAGGAGGAGGAAGGATTCATGGGATCCTACCCGTCCCTGGGAAGTTGTTGGTAACTGAAGGCTTCTGGGGTTGGTGTCATTGTCTTCAATAGTACAACTCCTTATGAGTTTCTATACCCCAGCAGATAGCCCCATACCCATGATCACACTGACAGACCAGGCTAAACTCAATGGGTCACGAAGCACAACCAAAAGACATGAAAGTGGGAGGATTGGCAGGTTGGAAAGGGATATGAAAAGATGTGTGCATAAAGGGATCAGAATGCATTATACACATGTATGAAATTATCAAACAATTAATTTTGCGTAGCTACATGTTGGATTTTTTTCTTTTGACTGGTTTTTTAGTTATACAAATAATACATAAATATAGTTTTCTATAATAATTAGGTTTAGATAAAATTAAAATTCTACTTTCTGAAAAGGTAATGTTTGAACAACATCTGGAGACAGCAAAGGAACAAGCTATGTCGGAGAAGATAATTCCATGAGAGGATGACTGTGCACAGGTCCCAGCTGGAGTGTGCCAGGCAAGGCTGGCAGGTAATGAGAGGCCAGAAGGCCAGAGTAGTAGGAGGGGTCAGCTTTACCTCTGCAGCAGAGCAAACAGCACCATAACGTGTTGAGAAGGAGTGAAAATCTCAGTTATCTTTTCATCAGGATCACCAGGGCTGCAACACTGAAATAGCCTCTGTGGGACGGAAGACTCTAATGGGAAGATAATCTCACAGAGTTCAGGAAAACTCCATCCAGAAGATGATGGTAGCTTAGATCAGGTGACAGTCCCAGACATTGTTGAGACTTGTCTATGGGTTTTAAAGGTAGACCTGTGACACTTGTTAGCAGTCAAGGATGACACAGACGTTTGAGCCTGTATTGATTATAAAGGGATAATAACTAAAATGGAGAAAACTGCACAATAAGTAGTTTTGTGAGCTGGATTGAGACTTTCATAATGGATATATTATACTTATGTTGCATCCTAAACATTTAACTAGAGGTAATGAGCAACCTGTTAGGCGTACAAGGTTTGGGTTTTAGGAAAGAGCTTGTATTAGGGAAGGTTCTCTAGAGTTATCCAGTGCACCAGCTAAGTGTCTCAGCAGCAGCACATTCCTGAGCTGCAGGGCTGGAGCTCTCTGGAGCTACACCAATGCTGTCCTGGGCTTCCTGGAGGAGCTTGCCAAAAGAATAAGATCTTGGGATGCACCTAAAATTGCTGAGCCAATTCCTTATAATAAACATCTTTTCCTACAATGCACCTACTGGCTCTTTAGAACTCTATGTATGTGTACATACTAGAAATGAAGGGAAGGGGAGGAGAGGATATGGGGAGGGGAATCATGAGACATTGTGAGATTTCCCTGGAGGAAAGTATATAAAGACTAAGCCTGACTCAAGCCAATTTTGAAAAGTTTGTAGAAACACAAAACTAGCAGCCAGTAAGTAGGAAGAAAACCTGGAGAATGTGGGTTGCCAAAGTCTAATAAATTAAAAAATTTAATAAACATTAAAAGATTAAGATGCTGAGTAAAGGAAAGCTGCCTGCCAATTATTGGATTTGACTACATTTTATTTATAATTTGTGTGCATATATTTGTAAGCAAAATATAGCTCTCCCTTTTCTACCCTTGTTGTAATTTGGTAAAGAAATTTTGTAGTCATAAAATGTATGTGCAGTCTTCTACCTTCTGTTAGGTCAGAATAGATTTATATAGTATGAGGAACACTCTTTAGGTAAGACATAGGTAGTCTGGATCCATTGCTCATTTGAGGAGATGTGTGAGTATTCTGGTTACCACTCACATTTCTTATATTTTCTCTTTTCTTTGTACACATTTGGTAATTTATATTTCTTAGAAACTTATTTATCAATTTTGTAACGTTAATTAGTATAATTTCTATAGCATTTCTAATAATCATTTTTCTCATTTTTATCTTAAATGTCACCATTTTTTATTTATTTTCCTACATTCCTTTTAAAGAATTATTGAATATTGGGCTGGAGAGATGGCTCAGTGGTTAAGAGCACTGACTGCTCTTCCAGAGGTCCTGAGTTCAATTCCCAGCAACCACATGGTGGCTCCCAACCGACCATTCATAATGAAATCTGGTGCCCTCTTCTGGCCTGCAGGCATACCTAAAAGATAGAACACTGTATACATAATAAATAATTATTGAATATTTTGATCAAAGATTATCTAGTCATAATCTTTACCTACTGAGCCTTCTCCATAGTTCTTTGCTCTATATTCTTTCCAGAGAATGTGGGCATAGGTTCCAGCCTTGCCATATATTCAGCATTACTTGCACCATCAGCCTCTCTGCACAATGGGATGTTGCTAACAACCCTTAATCTACACAGAGCACAGACAAGCCAGTCCCTTCATGGCAAACTCTTCGGATAGCCAGAAACTTTCTGTAAGAACTCTAGAGTTCTAGAACCTCCCACTGGAATTTGATTCCCCTCTCTCTTTAAGTTCAAGTAGAATCTGTTGGACACATCAAGTAGACTCTATTAGTCAGTCTTCAAAATCTCAAGCACATTGCCTAGAATATGCATAAAGATAAGCGCTGGGTCCTTCCCCTTTGAAAGTAACTATTGTAAACTGGCCTGCTCATCTGCAGCCAAACTTCCATTATATCACCATTTCATACCAGGACCCACTCCAACCTTTACTCTGATAATCAAATATTCAGCAGAAGCAGGACACAGATGAACAGGGGTTGAAAATTTGGGCTTAGGAGTCCAATATACCAAGGTTTGATCTACATTAGATCTCTCATTTTCTGTTTGACATTGGCTGGACATGGTGGTTTATGATTAATTCAGTGCATTATGTCAGGCATAGCTGATTGGTCCTCCTGGTGCACCGTTTTCTACCTTTGCCTTAGTAGATTATAAATACTCAGCTTTGGGAATACTGGAAAATTAATGTAAATTCTGAGTGAGGACACGTTGAACTTATTTCAAAACATTAATAACTTTCTACTGAATGTTTAAGCTATTTACTAAATATTACTTTATTAATCCACAGAACCAAAAGGCTATCTCATTGTTAGAATTGATGAGGGTTGTATGTGTGTGTTGAGGAGGGGACTCAGGGATTTTCCTATTAATAGCAAAAATATCCAGCATTGGTACAACTTTTTATCCTTTTCTATGTACTGTTATTGTACCTGTAGATTTTTAAAATAACAGAGAGGATATTGCCATGTCCCTTCAGAGAAAAACCATTTGTATGGGCCTACTACTGAACATGGGGCCTTCTCTCGAGTGTGGTTGATATAACCAGTACCATGCCATTGAAAACTAATTTTTCCCGTCCTAGTATCTGTCAATTGTAAATTGATATAGCTTCTTGGTTAGGATTTATTTTTTTTTAAATACTTTATTTTTTTTTCTTCAAGTTATATCTCAGTAACAAACCCCTCCCTATTCCCCCTTCCTATCCCGCCCTTCCACCCTCTTCCCCCCAGAAGTTTCCCCTTTCAGTCCAACAGATGGTTCCTTCTCTTATAACAGTAAGTATTATACAAAACAATAGATATAAATATGCCACATTTATGAGAGTAAATTGGCCCAGTATACCTTCCCAATGTCCAGTTTATACATATTTGGCCCCTGACTTTAACATTCTACTATCTAACCAACTCCATGAGTTTAAAGGTCTATATGTGACTCAACATTCATATTATCTTGCAACACACTTTTAAGAGTATCTTCTTAGATCTATAACACACTCTTGTTTCCTAAACAGTTCAAAATTTAACTATGAGACTCTAGCTGTCTATTCTTCAACCACCTCAGAGACCTGAGAGGGATAAATATATTTGCTTATATAGGAAGTGCAGGGCCTGCAGCTTCCAAAACTAAGAAATGGCATCCCAGTGACGGCCTGGACAGTTCCCATTTTCTCTCCATACATTCCAGCATCAATCTTCAGCCTTTGGGTCCTGTTTCTCTGACAGACATTTGTTGTAGAGCAGGGATTATGAAGGACTTACCTACCCTGTCTTGGCAGAGTCAGGCTGTCGACTTCCCTGCTACCAAGTTTTGTCCTTTTTGGACAGCAGTCTGTCTGCAGTTGGTGCAAGGGGTTTTTTCATGCCAAGAGAAAGGCTTGCCACTAATTCAACCATCTTACAGTGGAGGTTCTTCGATGCTTATCTTCTACTTGGAGTAGAATAGGGGGTGCTGTCAGGCGCTGATATGTCTCAAAATCAAAAAAAAATCTTGATTTAAGATAACATCTTTGAATGCCATATTCTGCAGATCTCAAGGGTTTTTGAAGATGCCCTATCCATCTCTTGTATTTAGATAGAAAATGTTGCTTGTCTCTTAGAAACTTGATTACTGGGTAGTTTAGAGAATATCTGTGATAGACTGTCATAGTAGCTAACAAAGTGACATGTTTGCATGACTAGGAGTTTGTTTTAACTATCCTAGACCGTTTTAGACTGTTGGTATCAAGAGGTCAGAGCTTCACATTTATTTTTAAGTATCTCTAGGGATGATACCATTGGGAAGCGTTACCTTTAAATTTGTATCAATATACAAAGATCTATTCAATTGTGGTTAAATATACTCTTAATTATGTATCAATATACCAAGATCAATGCCTATGTAGCCCAATATAATCTTAATATTACGTCCATATGCAAGGGTCAATACCATTGTGGCCAACTATAATCTTAATTTTGTATCAATATACAAAGATCAATACTGATGTAATCCAATACAATCTTATTTTTGCACAATAAACAATGGTCAATACCACTTTAGCCAAATAAACTACTAATTTTGTATCAATATATAAAGGTATAAGGGCATATTCAATAATCTGCCCCTTCTTCTTGGACCTTCCTGTGCTATGTCTATATCTCATTTTTCTCAAGCCCATGCACTCCTACATAGGAGAGGAAGAAGGATACAGAAAAGGAAAAGTAGGAATTCCCTGGGGCTAACCTCCAAAACCCATTAAGACAGGACCATTTATCAGCTTGTAGTCTCTTCCCCTACATAACAGAGTTTTCAGTTATCCTTCAAATAACCAAAAAGAAGAGCTGAGAAACACCCTCCCCACCCTCTGGGCATGGGACGTTGCTCTCTTAAAGTGACTTCCTGCTGATTTGGGTCGTAGTAGACCTGTTTGGGCCCCCAACCCAAATGGGAAAAATGATTAAAAATGTGAGTACACTCCTTTTATGTTCAGTCCTTCTGTTCTCAGCTGTTTAGATGACCTAAGGGGTTTGTAGGCAGAAGCTGATCTTGCAGGTTTCACTGAGGTTCCTGTCGCGGCATTGTGTAGAGCTGAGCGGTCCCAGTCACACTGGATTGCTGTGGTGGTTGCAGGCCCCCAATGGAGACAGCTATTGAGGAAGTCTGCCAGGCAGAATCAACTGGGTCACTCGTCCTCCTTGGTGCCTGATTCTGCTCTCTGCTGAGGATTCCGCTGTCCAGCCGTCCCCGGGCTCCCCTAATGGACACTTCGATTCTCCTGGAACAATAAGAACAGAGCCCTGCCCCAATCCCAACCCTAGGACAATTGCCCTCTTTTTTTTGGGGGGGGGGCTGGGGGGGGCTAGGTAGTACTTCTCCTGAAGCTAATTTGGCCTTCTGACAACATACAAAGCGTTATCTTTCAATCCGGGTTAAAGAAGAAATCATTCTGTCACCTTGGAGCTAAACCAGCTCTAGTGTATATATTTTGAGATCCCAAAGGACAATCTGCCTGCATCGAGAAGGCCTTTTGTAAGTAGCCTCCAAACCTAGGTCCCTCCAAATCCCATGTGTGTGTCTCTGAACTCTAATTATTGGGATCAGAGACCTGTGTTTCTCATCTGAAGGGATCAAAGATGTATTCCACCACTCCTGGATCGAAGTCTTTCTCTATTTAGAGTTTGCCCTGCATCAGGCTGACCCTGAGCTCTGGGATCTGCCCGTTTCTGTCTCCAGTGTCCTGGGAGCTGGGACCAAGGGTGTACTCTTCTTGAATGGTGGGACCAAGACTATGCACCCTCACCACCCCGCTCCGTATGACTCTAGAATACATAAGACCACCAACTCTACGGTGAACCCCCCCACCCCCCCGTCTCCGCTGAAGTCAAAGGCATGGGCCAATACCACAATTCTCTTGTATTTTACCTTAGCTCCACGTCTTCTCGACACCTGGAGAAATGCAAAACCAGGCCGAATGGCTGTATCCTCTGTTCCATTCAGTGTTTCAGCCCTGCCCCCTGCCTTTTTTTTTTTTTTTTAGTTAATAAACTTATTTGTTTTTTGCTTCAGGTTACATCCTTATCATATTGTCCTCTTTTCCCACTTCCCAGCCCCACCCTCCCATACTCTACCCCCTGACCCTTCCATCTTGTTCCTCTGGGGTGGAGTGTCCCTGCCTAACATTCTCTCACCACAGATCAGGAGTCATATGAGGGCCAAGAGCGTCTTCATTCACCGGGGGCCTACGAGGCAGTACTGCCAGTGAATGGTGTCTCATTGCTACTGGGGGAATACTAAAAAAAAGACCAACAAACACACAAACCCACAAAAACAAAGAATATCAACAAAAAAAGAGAGGAAAAAGAGAAGGGAAAAGGAAAAAGAAAAAAGAAAAAAAGAAGGAAAAAGGAAAAGATAAAAAAAAAAAATTATGTCTTTGTTCCTTTTGATGTGTTGGTTGTAGTACAGATATCCTGTACGATATAGTTAAAATCCTACTATAAGTGAATAGATGCCATGTGCATCCTTCTGAGACTGGGTTAGCTCACTCAGGATGAGCACCTCTAGATCCATCCATTTGGTTGCAAATTGCATGATTTCATTGTTTCTGATAGCTGAGTAATATTCCATTGTATAGATGTACCACAATTTTTTAATCCATTCTTCAGTTGAGGGACATCTGGGTTGTTTCCAATTTCTAGCTATTACAAATAAGGCTGCTATGAACATAGATGAGGAGACTTCCCTATGTCTCCGTGAGAGGTCCTTTGGGTGTATACCCAGAAGTGGTATGGCTGGGTCTTGAGGCAAGGTTATAAATAGATTTCTAAGATATCGCCAGACAGACCTCCATAGTGGTTGCACAAGCCTGCACTCCCACCAGCAATGGAGTAGGGTTCCCCTTTCTCCACACCCTCGCCAGCATGCGGTATCATTTGAGCTCTTTATTTTAGCCATTCTAACAGGTGTTAGGTGGAATCTCAGGGTCGTCTTGAGTTGCATTTCTATGATGATTAAGGATGTTGAACATTTCTTCAGGTGTCTCTCAACCCTTAGGGATTCCTCCTTTGTGAATTCTCTATTTAGCTCCATCTCCCATTTTTTGATTGGATTATTTGGTTTCTTGGCATTTAGTTTCTTGAGTTGTTTGTAGATTTTAGATAATAGCCCTCTATCAGATGTGGGGTTGGTGAAGATTTTCTCCCAGTCTGTTGGTTGCCGTTTTGTTCGAATGACAGTGTCCTTTGCTTTACAGAAGCTTTTCAGTTTCATGAGGTCCCATTTATTGATTGTTGATCTCAGGTCCTGAGCTGTTGGTGTTCTGTTCAGGAAGTTGTCACCTGTGCCAATGAGTTCGAGGGTTTCTCCTACTTTTTCTTCTAGTATCTTTAGAGTGGCCGGCCTTATGTTAAGGTCTTTGATCCACTTGGAATTAAGTTTTGTACAAGGTGATAAGTATGGGTCTAATTTCATTCTTTTGCAAGTGGACATCCAGTTGGACCAGCACCATTTGTTGAAGATGCTGTCCTTCTTCCATTGTGCGTTTTTGGCTTCTTTGTCAAAAATTAGTTGGCCATAGGTGTGTGGATCCACGTTTGGGTCTTCAATTCGATTCCATTGATCCACTGGTCTGTTTCTATACCAGTACCATGCTGTTTTTATTACTGTTGCTCTGTAGTACAGCTTGAAATCTGGGATGGTGATACCTCCAGATGTTTTTTCATTGGACAGGATTGATTTAGCTATTCTGGGCATTTTGTTGTTCCATGTGAAGTTGAGAATAGCTTTTTCCAGGTCTATAAAGAATTGTGTTGGTATTTTGATAGGAATTGCATTAAATCTATATATTGCTTTTGGTAGGATAGCCATTTTTATTATGTTGATCTTACCTATCCATGAGCATGGGAGATCTTTCCATCTTCTAAAGGCCTCTTCCATTTCTTTCTTCAGGGGCTTGAAGTTCTTGTTATATAGGTCCTTTACATGCTTGGTTAGGGTTACCCCCAGGTATTTTATGTTGTTTGTGGCTATTGTGAAGGGGGTTGTTTCCCTTATTTCTTTCTCGGTATATTTGTTTGTTGTATAAAGAAGGGCTTCTGATTTTTTTGAGTTAATTTTGTATCCAGCCACCTTGCTGAAGTTGTTTATCAGCTGTAAGAGTTCTTTGGTGGAGTTTTTGGGGTTGCTTATGTATACTAACATATCATCTGCGAATAGGGATAATTTGACTTCTTCATTTCTAATTTTTATCCCTTTGATCTCCTTTAGTTGTCTTATTGCTCTAGCAAGGACTTCAAGTACTATATTGAAGAGATATGGTGAAAGTGGACATCCTTGTCTTGTCCCTGAGTTTAGAGGAAATGCTTCAAGCTTCTCTCCATTTAATTTGATGTTGGCTACTGGCTTGCTGTATATTGCCTTTATTATTTCTAGGTATGGTCCTTGAATGCCCGTTCTCTCCAGAACTTTTAGCATGAAGGGGTGTTGGATTTTGTCAAATGCTTTTTCTGCATCTAGCGAGATTATCATGTGTTTTTTTTTTCTTTCAACTTGTTTATGTGGTGAATTACATTGATAGATTTTCGTATACTGAACCATCCCTGCATTCCAGGGATGAAGCCTACTTGATCATGGTGTATGATACTTATGATGTGTTCTTGAATTCGGTTTGCTAGTATTTTATTAAGTATTTTTGCATCTATGTTCATGAGGGAGATTGGTCTGAAGTTCTCTTTCTTTGTTGGGTCTTTGTGTGGTTTAGGAATCAGAATGACAGTGGCCTCATGGAATGAGAATGGCAGTGATCTTTCTGTTTCTATGTGGTGGAAGAGTTTGAAAAGTAATGGTGTTAGTTCCTCTTTGAAGGTCCTGTAGAATTCCGTGCTAAAGCCATCTGTCCCTGGGCTTTTTTTGGTTGGGAGATTATTAATGACTGTTTCTATTTCCTTAGGTGTTATTGGGCTGTTTAACCTGTTAATCTGATTTTGATTTAGTTTTGGTAGGTGGAATTTATCGAGGAAATTGTCCATTTCGCTTAGGTTTTCAAATTTAGTGGAATATAGATTTTTCAAGTAATGCCCGAATATTTTCTGGATCTCCTCAATGTCTGTTGTTATTTCTCCCTTTTCATTTCTGATTTTGTTGATTTGTGTTCTTTCCCTTTGCCTTTTAGTTAATTTGGCTAGGGGTCTGTCTATTTTGTTGATTTTCTCAAAGAACCAACTCTTGGTTTCATTGATTCTTTTTATAGTTCTTTTTGATTCTAAGTTGTTGATTTCAGCCCTAAGTTTGATGATTTCCTGCCTTCTGCTCTTCTTGGGAGTGTTTGTTTCTTTTTTTTCCAATTCACCCAGCTTAGCTGTTAGTTCACTAACATGAGCTGTCACAATTTTCTTTTTGAAAGCACTTAGTGCTATGAACTTTCCTCATAGCACAGCTTTCAATGTATCCCATAGGTTTGGGTATGTTGTGTCTTCATTGTCGTTGGATTTTAAGAAGTCTTTGATTTCCTTCCTTATTTCTTCCTTGACCCAGTGGTCATCCAGTAAGGAGCTGTTCAATTTCCATGTGTGTGTAGGCTTTCTGTTGATTCTTTTACTGTTGAAGACCAGCTTTATTCCGTGGTGGTCTGATAAGATACAAGGTGTTATTTCAATTTTCTTGTATCTATTGAGACTATCTTTGTGACCAATTATGTGGTCGGTTTTGGAGAAGGTTCCATGGGGTGCTGAGAAAAAGGTGTATTCCTTTGTGTTTGGGTGATACATTCTGTAGATATCTGTTAGGTCCATTTGTTTCATGATCTCTGTTAGACTCAATATTTCTCTGTTTGTCTTCTGTCTTGATGATCTGTCCTGTGTTGTGAGTGGGGTGTTGAAGTCTCCCAATACTAATGTGTTGTGATCGACGTGCGCTTTAAGTTTTAGAAGTGTTTCTTTTATGAAAGTAGGTGCCTTTGTATTTGGGGCATAGATGTTCAGTATTGAAATTTCCTCTTGATGAATATTCCCTTTAATGAGTATATAGTGCCCTTCTTTGTCTTTCTTCATTAACTTCAGTTGGAAGTCTGTTTTGTTTGATATTAGGATGGCTACTCCTGCTTGCTTCCTGGGTCCATTTGCTTGGAAAACCTTTTCCCAGCCCTTTACTCTGAGGCAGTGTCTATCTTTCGTAGTTACATGTGTCTCTTGTATACAGCATAAGGAAGGGTCTTGCTTGCGGATCCACTCTGTAAACCTATGTCTTTTTATTGGGGAGTTGAGTCCATTGATGTTGATGGATATTAGTGACCTGGGGTTGTTATTTCCCATTAGTTTGGTATAGGCGGTGGTCCTGTTCCTCTTTTGGTTTAGTTGCTGATGGGTTTTCTATTCCCTTTGTTTTCTTGGGTGGAGTTTTCTTCTCTGGGTTGGGATTTTCCTTCTAGCATTTTCTGTAGGGCTGGGTTTGTGGGTAGATATTGTTTAAATTTGATTTTGTCATGGAATATCTTGTTTTCTCCATCTATGTTGATAGAGAGTTTTGCTGGGTAAAGTAGTCTGGCTGGGCACCTATGATCTCTCAGGACTTGTAGTATATCTGACCAGGCCCTTCTAGCTTTTAACATTTCTGGGGAGAAGTCAGGTGTAATTCTGATGGGTCTGCCATTGTATGTGACTTGACCTTTCTCTCTTACAGCTTTTAATATTCTCTCTTTGTTCTGTACATTTGGGGTTTCAATTATTATGTGGCGAGAGGAGTTTCTTTTCTGGTCTATTCTGTTTGGTGTTCTGTAAGCCTCTTGGATTTTTATTGGCATCTCTTTTTTCAGGTTTGGGAAGTTTTCCTCTATGATTTTGTGGAAGATATTTCCTGGACCTTGGAGTTGGGAGTCTTCTCTTTCCTCTATACCTATAATTCTTAGGTTCCGTCTTTTCATTGAGTCCTTGATTTCTTGGATGTTGTGGGTGAGAGATTTTTTAGCCTTCTCATTTTCTTTGGATGTTGTACTGATTTCTTCCACTGAATCTTCCATGCCTGAGATCCTGTCTTCCATCTCTTGCATCCTATTGTTGATACTCACATCCATAGTTCCTGTTCTCTTCCCTTGGTTCTCCACTTCCTCTTTTAACTCTGACTGTGTTTTCTTTTTTGTTTCTATTTCTATTTTCATGTCTTGTATGGTTTTGTTCGTTTTGTACATTTCCTTCTCCAGCTTGCTTGTTTTTTGTATGAAAATCTTTCATGGCTTTTTCCTTTTCCTGTTCAAGCTCTGTCACCTTGGCTTGGAGCTCTTTAATGGTGTTGTTCCTTGTTTTGATTTGTAGAATTGTGGCTTCTTTGAATTCCTTCATAGATTTAAGTTCTTCTTGCAGGGACTCTACCACTTTCCATAATGCAGAATTGTCAATGTTTTCATGTGTTTCTGTTGGTGTGTGGTCATCCGAATTGGATGAGCTAGGATGGTTCTGCTTTGTTGGAGTCATAATTCCTTGGTTTCTATTTTTTTTTTTTGACCTTTCGCCATTGCATGCATTTAGCTGTCTGTTTTCTGTGCTTGGAACCACAGTGGATGAATTGGTGCAGGGGACGAGTTACTTGGCTATCTGTCGTTGCTTACAGGGGGATTTCAAGGTCACTGTGGTTTTAATCGCCAGAGGCACTGTGAGCTGGTGCAGCCTATTCCCAGGTTGTGAGTAATGGACCAGGATTGTTTCACTGCTCCCAATTCAGACTTCCCTATGTTGCACTCTGAGTTATCAGCCTGTAATGGTTCTGATGGTATGGGCCTGTTTGCCCAGGCAGATTCTGTGGGCTTTGTTTGTCGTCACGGAGGCTGACAGGGTCTGGCTCCACACCTAATATGTCTGGATTTTCCAGGATACAGCTATGGTCCCGATTTCTGGTTTCTCTCTAGGCTTCTCGCCACAGGGCTCGACTCTGTGCCTGATTCCCTTCCTGTCTGCGCTGCCACGGGTCCCGTGGGTACCCCAAGCCCCGGATCCTCCGGCTGCCTGAGTGGACCTCTCGTCCCAGCAGCTCAGCCATGGGTGCACGGATCCCTGGCCCCGCCCACACCTGTCTCTCTCCCCAGATGACCTGCCGTGGACTCATGGGGATTTGGCCCTGCCATCCGTGCTCCCTCCCCAGCTGTGCTACTGTGACTGTGCGGGATTCGGCCCCTCCCGTCTGCTTTTGTGTTCCCAGCTTCCCGCGCTCTCTCGGAATCTCCCACCCTCCGCTTCACGAGCGGCTTCAGACCACCGGCTGAGCCCCCTGTTTGTTCCTTGCTAAGCCTTCCACTATCTCGCAAAGTTTTTTAAGTGGGTATAAGTTCAACCTGATGTGTGGGGAGCCCAATAGGACAGCGATCTATGGCCAAGTGGACCCTGATTCTGCCTGCTGTAAGTTGGGATCGATCTTACCAGGCGCCTCTCCAAATGGGAGTTCCCGAATCCCGGGTTTAGTGGCTTCCTTGTCTGTGAGAGATGGGTGAGAGCCTTGCCCTGGGACTTTTAACAGTCCCTTGGGAGCTGTGAGTGTTCGGGGGGGGGGGGGTCTAGCCCCTCCGGTTTTTTCACAGTGCCCAATAACTCTGTGTTTTTTATCGCTCTTTTTTCCCCACGTTCAAAATGCATCAGTGTAGGTCGCTGCCATCTTGGCCCGCCCCTCGATTTATTTTATTTTTTAAAGAATGAAAAATAACATGAAGTTGCATGGGGAGGTGTCTGGGAGGAGTTTAGAGAAGGGATAGAATATGATAAAATACATTATATGAGAAAATTTTAAATGAATAAAAATGAAACAAGAAAGGAAGGAAGGAAGGAAGGAAGGAAGGAAGGAAGGAAGGAAGGAAGGAAGGAACCAGATCTCCCAAATCGATGTGACCTCCCTTCCTACCATCATGTGACAAGTTAACACTAAGGACAGTAAAAAGCGCAGCTAACACTAAGTCTTCATGTCTCTTGATAGCAAAGTGCTGGGACAGATACTGGAATCTGTGTCTTATGCAGCAAGAGACTTCACAAGACTTCACAAACTCCTTCTAAAGACTAAGAATGCTATGTCCCACAGGGAGATTCAAAACTTATTTTAAGAGCGCTTACTAAGCTCTTATTCCACATTCCACATTAAGGAAAAGCAAGTATACCATGGTTCCTGACCAAAAGAACCTTTTGGGAACACGGAATTTATAAATGCATCAATCTATTCAAATATCCATATCTGAATGGGTTACAGCAGGTAGTGGAAACATTGGGAGGTGGTGCCGTGTTGGAAGGAGTGGGTCACCAGGAGGCTCTATAGTGTCTCCAGGCACTTCCTTTCTGTCTGGCTGGGAATAAGCAAGATCTTTACTCTATAATTCCAGTTTCATGATATGCTGCCTCAAATCAGGCCAAAACACTGGAGCCATCTGACCAGGAATTGAAACCTGAAAATATATGGCCAAACCACTTTTCCCTCCTTGATTCTGACTTGCTTTAGATATTTTTGTCACCATGATAGAAAGCTGACTAATATGCATACAAAGTTGAAATATTAAAAAGGGGACAGTGACGTCACTAAGACAGGAGTGTTAATAAAACAAAACAAAATCACAATAAAGTCCACTACACTGTAGTTTTCAAACCTGGAACAAAGGACTGAGGTGCCTATTTAACATATCAAAGAGATCAAGGTCCCAAGGTTCTTTTGCATTCCTTAGTCCCTACCTGTGACAGGGTACTCCTGGCTGACATACTCTGCCCTCCACCCTGAACTCTCCAGTCCAGGGGGCGGGGCTGTTATTCCATATATAATCCAATCATCTTGGTTACAGCTCTTTTTGTACATTTGGGCCTCCTGGCTGCTGCACCTGGTTCCCCTGTTCTCCCCTCTCCCTATCCTCCCCACATGGCTCAGTCTAGTCTGGTCTACTCTGGGCTCTCCCAGATGGCACTGCCTCTAGCTATGCTCTCCTACATATCTAAAACAAATTTTCTCCTCCATCACACCTAGAAGCAGTCATGTTCCTTTCCATTTCATTTCTTTTTTTTTTCATTCATAGAGCAAACATGCCATTCTTTCTTTTTTAAATGATAATAATATAATAAGAAAAACAAAACTAACACCTCAAAATAGGATAAAACAAACAAACAGAATGAAAAGAGCCCAAGAGAAAGCACAAGAAATAGATATAGACACAGAGACCTACTTACTTTCACACTCAGGAGTCCCATGAAAAGACTAAACTGGAAGCCACAATATATACCAAAGCACCTTGTGCAGGCCCTGTGCATGCTCCCTCAGTCTCTGTGAGTTCATGTGTGTGTCCAGCCTGTTGACATGGAGGGCCTTGTTTTCTTGGTGTCCTCAATTCTCTCTGGCTCTTACATTCTTTCTGCCTCCTTGTCCTCAGGGTTCCCTGAGCCCTAGGGGGAAGGATTTAATGGAGATGTCCCAATTACAGCTGAGTGTTCCCACGTCTCTCACCCTTTGTTTATTGTCTGGCTGTGAGTCTCTATACTTGCTCCCATCTTCTGAAGGAGGAAGCTTCTCTAATGATGCAATGCACTGGTCTATGAGAATAGCAGAATGTTTTTAGGAGTCATTTTAGTGGTACATTTTTGTTTTGTTTTATACCAGGAGTATTTAGTTTTACTTTAGATTGCTGGGCTATATAGTGTCAGGTTCTTCGTTACCCAAGCAATGTTGGGTACGGGTTCTATCTCATGGAATGGGCCTTAAGTCAAATCAGATATTGGTTGGTAACTCCCACAAGCATTATGCCACCAGCATATCTTGCAGGCAGGACACCATTGTAGATCAAATCATTTATGACTGGCTCAGTGTTCACATTTATCCTTTGGCATGCAGAGCATCTTCTTGTACCAAAGATGCAAGCACACAGGGTGAAAGGCTCTATGTAGGCACCAGCTCAACTTCTCCATGTTCAATGAGTTGTAGTGTAGGTATTGTCTTTAGCCATAGGGCCTTGCCATCATTTTATGGAGAGCAAACGCCTGGGTTGTTTGAGGGTTTGCATGAGACTCCTTTGGCAAATAAAGCAATTAGGTGTAATGCAATCTCAATACTGGAGGCTTCATTTGGTGACAAGAGAGGTACAGTTGGGGCTCTGTCTCCCCCATTGGTAATTTCCTTTAGACTGCCTTCATATACATATACAATTTAGGAAGGTTCTACTGGATTAGGTTTCTTGTATTGGGTTCACTATCCTGAACTCAAATTGTACTGCAGAGTTATAGTACAAAAACACCATGGTATTGGCACAAAACGAGAAATGGAATTGAATTGAAGTCCTAAACTGTCAGAACATAGTTCAAAATGGAATCATATGAGAAGAATTCTGAATGTTTGTGAGAAAACTCCAAGAAAACAAGAGAAGAGTCTTGTGATCTCAATTTTTTTCATGCAGATTGTGCTTGGAATGTGTTTTCATGCTACTCCCAAGTGGGGCTAATAGGAGTGAGTTTACTTCAGATTACTCATTATGCTTGCTTATGTTATTCAATTAAATGTTTATATGCTGCTATGAAGTAAATGTTTTTGGCACATGTGGCTTCTTGTGATTGTATACAGCTTAAATTCATGCTAACTTTTATTCAGATGATCCTTCTTTACCCTCAGAGTATAAATTGTCTGATGCTCGGAATAAAGTTGATTATTGCATCAGACTTTAGTCAGCCTTGTGTATTGGCTCCAATCTCCCAAGTCTCACTGCCTCTGTAGTCATAAACCCCAAACATAAATCCACACCCATGGACACCTGATCTTTTATAAAGAAGCCAAAAATATGCACTGAAAAATAGACATCATCTTCAAACAATGACAGTGGCTAACCTGCATGGCTGCAAGTAGAATAATCTAAATAGGTCATGCTTATTACCCTACACAACACTCAACTGCAAGTGTATCAGACACCTCAACATGCAACCAGATACACCAAACATGACAGAAGAAAAAGGGAGGAATACCCTTGAACTTGCTGGCACAGGAAAAGACGTTCTGAACAGAACACCATTAGCACAGGCACTAAAATCAACAATTAATAAACGAGCCTTCATGAAACTGAAAAGCCTCTATAAGACAAAGGACACCATCATTTGGACAAAGTGGCAACCTAGAGAATGGGAAAAGATATTTTTTTTAACCAACTACACATTTGATAGAGGACTAACATCCAAAATATATAAAGTACTAAAACCTAGATATCTAGAAAACAAATAACCCAATTTTAAAATGGGGTATAGATGCAAAAAGAGAATTCTCAATTAGGGAAACACAAATGACTGAGAAACACTTAAGGAAATAAATGTTCAACATCCTTAGTTATCAGAAAAATGCAAATCAAAACTACTTTGAGATTTCACCTTATACCTGACAGAATGGCTAAGATGAATAACACAAGTGAGAGTTCAAGCTGGTGAGGATGTGGAGCAAGAGGAACATTCATCCATTGCAGGTGGGAGTGCAAATTTATACAGCCACTACGGAAATCAGTGCAGCAGTTCCTCAGAATGATGGGAATTGATCTACCTCAAGATCCAGCTACACCCCTCTTGGGTATATACCCAAAGAATGCTTCATTCTACCACAGAGACCCCCTGCTCAACTATGTTCATTGTTACTCTCTGCACAATAGCAATAAATTGGAAACAATCACAACTCTTCAGCAGAAGAATAGATAAAAGAAAAAAGTGGTACATTTACACAGTGGAATACTACTCAGTTGCTAAAAACTTAAATCATGAAATTTGCAGACAACTAATTATTACTAGAAAAAAATCATTCTGAACGAAGTAACCCAGACCCAGAAAGATAAATATGATATGGATTCACTTATCAGTGGATATTAGCTGTTAAGCCAATGATACCCAAGCTACAATCCATGGAGCCACAGAGGTTAGGTATAGAGTAAAAAAACTTGCAGTGGGGCATATAGCTCTGTGTAGGAAAGGATTATGAATGGATGGGGGACTGGAATGGGAGGGGAAAAAGGGGGGATGAGAGAGGGAATATGGGGAGAGATAGATAAAATTAAAGGTCATTTGAGGAGTAATATGGAAACCTAAAACAATAGAAGCTTCCTAAACTATGTCATTCTGTTTTCATACTTTGTTTTCAGATAAGGAATCCATTTGCTTATCATGCAACAAAACTTCTATATATCTTGATTGCTTTTTATTCCTAAGATCTATGATTTACTCTGCTTTCCTTACATCTTTAGATGGCATCTATAAGGCCAGGCCAGTAGAAACGACAGTGTGCAAGAGCACATCTGATAATTCACAGAAACTTCAAGAAAATATTAACGTCAGATAACTATTGCTAAGGTCCTTGTATTGGTAGCCCTGCTGCTATGGTAAGATCACAAACTTAGAGCCTTAAAACAACACAAATTTATTATCATAAGTTTTTAGAGGTCACAAGTTTAAAATGAGTTTCACTGCACTAAGATCAAATGGCCAACAATGGTGTGTTACTGCTAGCACTGGTAGGCAGGGTCTGCACTCTGTATTTCCAGCTTCTTGAAGACACCTGCTTCATGCTCTCTTCTTTTAAGGATAGCAAGGGTGTTACTCAAACTCTGCTTCCTCTGTCAGCTCTCTAACTGGTCTGCCTCTGTTTTCCACCCTGATGGCTCTAGTGATTTCCCCTAGTTCTAACTGTGCAATCTGGGACAATCTAAGATAAATTAAGGCACTTACCTTAAAACCTCTATGTAATAGAATGTGGACAGCACTGGAGGACTGCATTCTGTTCATAATGCTAAATATACAATGATAATCTTAAACAGAAGTATTCTGGCCTCCACACAGTTTGATGCAATAAAACATTTAGCACATTAGGGGCCTATAGAATGGGGATTGGACTCTGATATTCAACACCTCCAAGATCTAAGTAACTCAATGTTTGTTAAGTTTAATTTCATTATCTGTAAGTAGTAATATCTATACCCAAAGATTACTGGAAAAAGCAAATTGAAGAGTATAAATATGCCTGTTACTGAAGCTAGCAAAGATATTTCATAAATTGAAATTTGCCTTCAATACTGAGGCTTTGAAGCCTGATAACAATCATTATTTCCTCAGTAAGAAATATCATGTTCTGGCCTGTGATGGTTTGAATGAGAATGGTTCATACAGGCTCATATGTTAGAATATAAGTTCTTCCACTGAAGGAACTGTTTGGGAAGGATTAGGAGGTATAAGCCTCTTAGAGATCTGTCACTGGGGGCTGACTTTGAGGTTTTAAAGTCTGGTGCCATTCCCAGTGTGCTCTCTTCTTGTGGATCAAGATGGGAGCTCTCACCTTCCCTGCCACTGTGCCTTCACTCAACCATCATGGACTCTAATCCTCTGAAACCAAAAGGCCAATTAAGTGCTTTCTCTTCATAGTTAACTTGGTTGTGGTGTTCTGTCACAGAAGGAGAAACCCTAATTGATGCATGGAATATCTTTGCACCATCAATATTCCTTTTCTCAAAAAAATCAAATAATTTTATTCTATCATTTATACAGCTAAGGGATTAGTTTGCACCAACTCTGATGTTTAATTTTAATTCAAGATTTAAAAAAAATCACTTTGAATACATACTTATTTAGTATACTTTAGCAAGTTGGAGTTTAAGCAAAATATGCTTAACAATGGTTGAAAGGACATAAAACATTTTGATATTTCAAATGTTTCACTGGCCTTTTAAAGCAACTTTTTCATTTGCTATGTAAAAAAGGCACACATTTCTCTTATTATACTTTTGAAATTCACTGTCACAACTAATAAGTTTTGCAGTATGTAAATAATAATTGTCAAGACTGTTAGAAAGCCCACATATTCCAAACATTAGGACACATGTCATTGTTTTTTATTTTTCTAGATGATTTATCCAAAAAGTTCACAGCATTTGTGTCAACAGCTTACAATTACCTCAAGTAATTGTAACTCAATTGTAACTCAAGCTTCAGGGGACCCAATGCCCTCTTCTGGTACCACAGGCATGCACACACAATTGTTCACAGTCATAAATAAAAACAAGATTGTAAAGGCTAACAGAAAAATAAGAGGCTGTGCCTTTCATCCTTCGGTGTACTTTTATTAAGTCTAAACAAAAACTGATATTTTGTCCTCTGGACAGAGAGGTTTGAAGGCATTTGGACATTTCTTGCTAACATTAAAACCAAAAGATAGTATCAAAACATACAGTAAAAGATACACTTTCCTTAGGAAATCACTTTTGAGTTTGTTTTTTCCTTCTTATACACAAGAACATGAGAAAAGACAAGAGATAAGCTGGCTAGTTTTCATCAACCTGATATAAATTCCTGTCACCCAGGAAGGAAAACCTCAATTAAGGAATTGCCTCCATCATTTTGGCCTATAGGCAGGTCTCTGGGATTTTGGATGATTAATGGTTAACTGTGGATGACACTACCCTGGGCAGGTGGTCCTGAGCTGGATAAGAAAAGCAGCTGATCAAGACATGAGGGCAAGCAGGCAAGCAGCACTCTGTCATGGCTGCTGTTTGAGTTCCTGCCTTGACTTCTATCCCTGACCTTCCCAATGATAGCCTGTAAAGAATAAGATGAAATAAACTCTGCTCTCCCCAGGTTGGTTTAGTCAGTGTTTTATCACTGCACCAAACACCAAAGGAGAACACGGGGCTAAGATAACAAAAGCTATACAATCAGAATAACTGAAGGGATCACAGTTTCTAGTTGTGCCAGTGAGACTGTTTCTGGATAAGATTAACATTTCAATTGTTAAACTGAGTGCAGCAAACTGTACTTTGTAATTGGGTGAGACCTGTCCAGTCAGTAGACAATATGGATCAAATAAAAGGCTGAATAAAAAAGAATTCTCTGTGTTAAGCTGGGACATTATTCTTGTACCTTAGAACTCAGACTTGGACTGTATGTACCATTAACTACTGCCTTCCTCCTACGTCTCCAGGCTTCTCATTTGGATAGCTGTACCATCGGATCTCCTGGCTATCCAGCTTGTCCAGCAGAATGGGGGAATTCCTTAGCCTCTACAACCTTACGAATGACTATAGTAAATCTGTGTGTTTGTCTTTTGACCTACCTACATATTTTCTATTGATTTTGCTTCCTTACAGTATTCAGACTATATAGTGCCCTATTTACTATTCTTGGAGCATTATCATTACTATGTTGGGCATACATACACACGTCCTTAACATGCTGTTCAAATGAATGATGATGCTCTACAGTGGAATAGCCAGTAAGCTATGGTGTACTTCTCTTTATGTGAAAGTATAGTCTCTTGTTTTCCTTATAATTCTTCTGTGAAATTAAGACATAATATATTAAAGCTGTCAGTTCTTCATGGAGATTATAATTTTATAAATATTTTTCATAAATATATATTTTTATAAATATAAAATATTCATTTTTAGCAAGCTAATAATTCACTTGATGTTTAAAAAACTAGAACCATCACTGGAAGTTCACCTTCCATAAAAACAACAAACCAATTATTAGAAAGTCATTACTAAGATCAAAGTTTACATTACAATTCAATCCTGGTAGTGCACATTTATCCTTTATTGCCCATCATCTTCAAGTCCTTGGTAACCACTCCTTTTTCCTTCTCCAACAGTTTTTTCTTCCAAACTGTCATATATTTGAGATTATTCAGACAGTCTTCAGCCTGTCTTCTTTCACTTAGTAATACAAACTCAGTGTCATCTGTGACTTTTCACAGTTTCATAAGTCATTCTTTTTTCCCACTGAGTAATATTTCATGGTATGGACTGACCAGAGTTTCCTTATCACCTAATGAAGGGTATCACGGGAGTTCTGTGTTTGGGTAATTATGTACAATGGTAGAAAATGTCTTTAAATGAGTAGAATGAAAAGAAAAGCAACCATCCAGGTTTCCAATGAAAATAGTGGCAGGAATTATTAGAAGGGAAAAACTTCTTGAAGGTCTCATTTTATGTCTACAAAATAGCAAAAAAATATTTTCAATAGAAACTTCAGTCATACAATATGCTAACAATGAAGTTATAAACTATTTCTAAAAATGAAATGACAGTATCAAAATACAGCTTCACTCAGGACTTTATTCAGGCCTTCCTCTGTACCCTACACAAATTTCCCATTTGATGGGAAATAATGAAGAGTTTACCAAAGAATGATAGTTTATAGTGTAAGAATGGTACTTACGTGCCTTTGTGATCAATATGTAACATCAGTTGTCAGAGAAAGGAAAGAATAAGTACTCAGGCATTCGCCTGCCACTGTAACAGCTCCATAATCACAGGATCCAGGAGTGCTTGTATGTTCTCCAGCAAAATACTGAATCATGGAGCAAGCTACTGCACAGCTGACTATGAAAAAGATTGAGTATTTAGGGTGTAATTTCAGTGACATTTATGTACAAATTAAATAGCTACAGAGTAATGATTTGCTATCTAAAACAACAGGAGATACTTATATATTTATAAAGTAGTCAAAACAGGGTTTTGGTTTAGTTTACTATTGTCTGTCATATTTCTTTTTCTAAAATGAAGACCCAAGGAGTAAGTTACATTCAGTTAAAATATGACTTTCAAAACCTGTTCCAATCAGAATGTACCTCTGCAGCTCAAGCAAGCAGCTATCAATTACATCACTGACTCCACTGACTTCTCAGAACAGGGACACAAGAAAGCTGTGGTGTCGTGATTGAATGAAAGACAAAAGCAGGTAATTAACTGACTTTTAACATTTGTGTGCCATCTGATAGTTTATAAGCCATTTGTTTCTTATTTTTAAACTAAAAGGCAATTTACTAAAAGTGCACTGAAAATTCACAGAATTGATTGAGTTTGAGGAGCAGGCCAGGGATAAAGACAGCAGGCATCCAGCTTGGGGGCTGGAAGCAACACCACTGTCAATGCTATATTTCTTTATACATAGCATAATAAGCATTGTCTGTCGGCATATTATCTGTGATGACTGAACAGCAAGCAGTACAAATGCTGCAACGATTCCCCCCTTTTTTTTGTAAGCACTACTATTATCCTCAAGCCTTTAAAGAATGCTGTCTTAGGAGGTAAGAAAATGAATATCATAAACAAGTCTGTCTATATGCAGATATTCATATATAATTTTATATGCAAATCTATGTGCATATATAGATTCATGATATAAATACATATATCTGAGTGGAAGAAAGTTCTTAGGATGGTATTAGTGAGGTTCAACACAGCAGGAAAGTTTCAGTAAGACTGCAACAGGGAAAATGAAGATGGAGGGTCTAAGATGTCCTTCGCACTGCTGTGGGCTCTGGGGATGCAAACATTACAGTAGAGAATATAACCATGGCTCTACCACTTGCAGAAGACTTAAAGAAGCATCTTTATACAAAAGACCTTTCTCTATTGCTCTGTCAGTGGTACAGCTTCCTTTAAACTTATTATGGCGATTCTTTCCCCCAGCTTCCTCTACTCCTCAGGCATATGAACAACCCTTACTCCTACTATCGAGACACTCACGCATCAGGCTTTAAGTCTCACTCTGAAGTTTCACCTCTCCTTCCCCATGCATAAGTCTGTCAATTCCACATCCACCTAAACATGATTTGAAAAGATTTTTATCTCTCTAGACATCATTCCTCCGAGTCCAGCCCACCATCATCTCAGCCACTCTTAGGCCCCTCGTGGGCATTATTGAAGTTTGAGGCCCCTTTTCCTTACTTCTGAATGAACATTATGGTATTAATATCATCTTACAGACATCTTCAGAAAACTAACTACATTGATCCACATAAAACTTTTAGAATATGTGTGTGGAGCACAGTAAATCTTTACCCGGAACAGTCACATTTATTATTGCTGCAAGTGACTGGGAATACTCAAAGGAACATGGGATAAAAACAAATGCAAATACAAACCCCTAAACCCTGGTATTGATGATGTTAACCTGCAGTTACATGTCCACCTGTCTGTCTTCCACCAGAGCATGAATTCACTCAGGATGTGGAAAACAACAGATGTATGACAAATGTTTATTGAATTGAAAATTCAAATTACGCATTATTTCCTCATTTAAAAATCATTTGTGCCATTTATTCCAATAATGACTAGGGAATAAGATTACAAAACACACACAGACACACACAAAGACACAGACATACAGACACACACACACACACACACACACACACACACACACACACACACACACCACAGAATCACAAGGCTTCTGACTGACTCCTCTTATTATTTCTGATTTCAGTATTTCCCAACTCAGTTTTATTCAACAATGCCTGTTAGTCACAGCACCTCTCTAAGATGCTACTGATCAAGGTATCTCATCTTCAGTTCTTTGAAGGAGACAAGCAAAATTTAAAATTTTGAGAAATGAAAGATGTTAGGATTTTAGGAACCTGGCAGAGGAGAGTGAACACAGGTTCATGAGAAACATCAGACATGTTGGTTGTAATAAACCTTGGTAGAGGAGTCAACTGAGAGTCAAAGGGCCCAACACTGAGAAGTGTGAAGTCCTGAGGTGAAACAATGTACATGGAGAACAGTGCCCTGGCAGCACTGAACCAACAGGTGAGAGAAGACAGGGCTTGGGTGGTACTGAGACAGTGTGAGGGCTGACCCTTGCACCTGAGCAGGAAATGCACATTCACTCCACAGTCTTGCACAAAGGTTCCAGAGAGAACAGCCAGAGAAGGTGAAAAGTCAGAAGGCTACTGAAGTTTTCTAAGAAGGAAAGGGGGTTTCAGATTCAGAAAATGCAAAGATGGAAAAGGATAAGACAGAGCTATTCTGGACTATCAAAACGTGTGCAAGCAGCTGAGCCCATAAAGAGAACTGACCTTTCTTTCCACTAACACCCAGATGTAGCATGGCCAGGCACTGCCAGTCAATCCAGGAAAGAAAACGGCTAAAGTTTAGTGAGACTGTGTACTCCATATGCTATGTGTAAGATCCTATACGCTGTGCTTTCTCCACGTCACTCAATCTGCTCTCCTGAGGCCTGTGCTGGAGGTGAACAGCTGACTGATAATAAAAAAAAAAAAAAAAACCACACAGGTCCGCAGATGCAAGGTGACCTGCCCATGTTTACTCACTGTGCAGCAAGCGGGTGAAGAGGAGGAACCCAGGAACTCCTAATTGTAGTAGAACCTTGTATTTGCGAAGCACCGCGGAAAGCAACTGCCCAGTCACTGCTGCAGAACTCTCATCCATTTTTCATGTTCCCACTGATGCTTTACACTCCTCTAGAGGAATTTCTGCCATAATTTAGTTACATATTTGACAAATGCCATGCTGTGCCTATACCAATGGAATTAAACCTAATTTTTAGGTTTACTTTTTAAATCATTACTTCTTGACTTAATAATGTCTTTTATACTTCCTTTTGCAATATTAAAGCTCACAGGAAGTCAAAGCACTTTGTGCTGAACTGGCCATTCATTATTCATGTTGTAAGCAAGAAAATCTGTTGTTAACTCTCAGGCCAATATCAAGGAACACCAAAGCATGTGCCTACTGACTCTTGCAGTTTCATATTTTCTGAATCAAATCAAGAAGTATTTTAGCTTCAGAATCATGTGTTAAATACCACACTTTGGAGCATAAAAATCCTTTTATACCAAAGGATTTACTTAACCTTGTAGAATTCTAACAGAAGGGAAAATGCATGAATAATTTACACATACTTATCATATATACATTTAGTATTTAAGAGCTTAAGAATTTATATATACATGAATTTTTATGAAAATTAGGAAACATTTCATTAATTTATTAAATCACTTACTGAGCAATTATAATCTATGAGACAATATTATGTTGTTGCAAGAGAAGCAGAAGCTTCCACGGACAGCGGGCCATTGTATCTAGGTATTTCAATGTAAAGCATAAGATACTAGAGCAAACAAACAATTCTAATTTAGGGTAGGTGGTCTTCGGAGACGGCTCTTTATGAGTCTCTTAAATGTCTGTATAAGCTCACAAAGAAACAATGTTCTAGTTTGCCTTTTATTGCTGTGAAACAAAACAAAAGAACCCCCCAAAACTCTGACGAAATCCAACATGGGAGTGGAAAGTTTACTTTATAGTCCATCACTGAGAGAAGCTGGGGCACGAACTCAAGGCAGGAACTGAGGCAGAGACACGAAGGAACATGGCTTGGCTTACTGGTTTGCATCCCAAGGCTTGCTCAGCCTGCTTTCATATTCTACCCAGAACCATCTGCCCAGGGGTGGCGCAACATCCAGTAGACTGAATCCTTCCACACCAACCATCAATTATGAAAATTCCCTATAGACTTGCCTACAGGCAATCTCATGAAGGCATTTTCTTGAGATTTATCTTCTCGGGTAAGTCTTTTGTCAAGTTGACAAAAAAATTGACCAGGACAAACAATGACCACTCTTTATCCAAATTCTCCTTTCAGGTACACTTATATAGCAAACAGCCTTGGAAGTAAAGGTGTTATCATAGCATGGAGCAAAAGGCAGGTTTACCTAGAGACCTAGAATTTCTCTCACTAGGGGGGTGGGTGGGAGGTGGGCAGAGATTCCTTGTCTCACCCTCCTGTGTAGTAGGATTACAGATAGCTACTGCCCATCTGCTTTTATACAGGTATTAGGGATTCAAACTCTGGTCCTCATGTCTTCCTGCTTGTATGGTAAGCATTTTAGTCACTGAGCCATCTCCCAAACCTACTGTCCAAGACTGTTAGTTGGCAACTGAATGTAACTGATACTGTTACTTATATGGAAAAATCTAAACCAATTTTTACTATTAGATTATTATTAGAAATTATTATTAGATTATTATTAGAAATATCTAAACCAATCATCAGTTGGCCTGAAGACCTATGTTGTTTTCTGTATTATTTAAATATTTTTGAAAAGGAACTTTTTTTAATTTTTATGTTTATTTATTACTTCATGTTACATCTCCATCACAGGGTCCTCCTATCCTCTACCCCCATCCCTTTCATCCCACTCCTCTGGAGTGGAGTGGAAAAGGAACTTTTTATATTGCTTACTTCTTTCATTTTTTTTTTGAGATTATAATTACAACATTTCTCTCTTCCTTTTCTTACCTTCAAACCGTGTCATATATCCCAAGGGTATGCTCCTTGCTCCATTTCAAATTTGTGGTCTCTTTTACATTAATTGCTGTTACATCCATCCATACACACACACACACACACACACACACAATACATATATTCATCATACAGCCTGCTATATCATGATACAGTATATAAAATGTTACTTGTACATATGTTTTCAGAGTTCACCATTTGGTATTATATAACCAATTCATATGCTTATCCCTGGGGAAGACTATTTCTGGAAAAGGATTTTTTTTTTAATCATAGTTAAATTTGTACTGCTGCTTATTAGGAATCAGACTGCTATGAGCCAAAAATGCTCTCTTACACTGATTCTGGAAGTGGTCATGGGGTTTTCTTGGCAAATGAGAGATCAGTATACACTAATGCTTTATTTTAAAAATATTACTTAGTCATTGGGGTGGTTTGAATAAAAATAGCCCCCATAGGCTTATATATTTTAATGCTTAGTAAACAAATAATGACACTATTTGAGAAGATTAGGAAATATGGCCTTGTTGGAGGAAGTATATCATTGGGGGCAGGATTTGAGGTTTCAAAAGCCCATGTTAGCTATTTCTCCAGCACAACATATCTGACATGGCTGCCACCATGCTCCCTGCCATAATAATAATGGACTAAACCTCTGAAACTGTAAGCAAGTCCCCAGTTAAATGCTTTCTTTTATAAGACTTACCTTGGTCATAATGTCACTTTACAGCAACTGAACTGTGACTAAGACAGTCATTAATAAGCTGAAGCAACAATTAAAAGAAAACTTATGAAAAATTGCAATAAGGGGTCTGGAGAGGTGGTCCTGCTGCTCACACAAAGGACCCAAGTTTGGTTCCCAGCACCCACATGGCAACTTAACTCCAGATCCATGGATGGACGCCAGGCCTCTTTTCTGGTCTTCATGGGTACCAAGTACATGTGCAGTAAACTGTGCAAGCTAAACAATAATACATATAAAATAAAAATAAATCTTTTTAAATTAACACAAATAATGTAAAGTCAGAAGTAAATCTCATTTCCAGTTAACAATCACCCAGGTTCTGCATCTAATACTCATAAAGAGAATATTGGTTAAGAGTCAAACATAGATAAAATTAGAAGACTCCAGAAGATGAAAACGACACCTATGTCCAGGCTGTTTTAATCTCTGGGGATTTAACTGGGGACAGTAGGAAGGCAGCCAGCCGAAGAGAATGGGAGAGGAGTGTCAGAAAGCACTAGTTACCGGAGAAAGGAAACTAGTGAAGCCCATAGAGCAGAAGACAGTCCAGAGTCCATTCTTGAAGAATAAAGTGAAAACAAAAATACAGCACACCAGAACCTATGGGGTACAATTTTAGCAGCTCTAGGGGAGAAGTCTGTACCTATAAGTGCTTTCATTAAATGATCAGAGAACTACCCGTACATTACTCATTGATATACCACAGGTGCATTAAGAACAAGCCAAACCCCAAATCAGTAAGCAAAAGGAATAATAAAGATAATTATAGAAAGGAATGAAATGAAAAAAGAAACTATACAAAGAGCCAATGATGGGACTGAGGAGGTGGGTCAGGGTTAAGGGCATATACTCTGCTTGCAGAGAACTCTGGCTCCCAGCACTCTTATTGGGCAGCTCACAGCCACCTACAGCTCAAGCCTCAGGAGATCTGACACCTTCTTCTTACCTCTGCCAGCACCCAGAGGTGCATGAGCACACTCACACATAGACACACACACACACGTCCACATTAATAAAGAGACATCTTACTTTAAAATATCAACAAAATAAAGTTGGTTCTTTGAAAAGACAAATAACTGGCAAATCCTTAGCCACACTAACACAACTAAAAGACCCAAATTAAAATTAGAGATGACAAGGAAGGCACTGCCAGGTATTGTAAAATTCAAAAGATTATTAAAGCATACTATGAAATGTTATATTCTCATAAGTTGTAAAATCTAAAGGAAATGAGAAAATTCCTAGACACGTATGACCTACTAAATTTAAGTTAAGAGATTATTAATAATGTAAGTGGATATGGATTAAGTGGCAAGATTGTCCTGGTTAGCATTCTATTGCTCTGATAAACCACTGACCAAAACTAACTTGGGGATGAAAGGAATTATTTGGCTTACAAGATAGAGATTATCACTGAGGGATGCTCCATTGATTTGAAAGAAAATGGCCCCCATAAGCTCATAGGGAGTGGTACTATTAGGAGGTGTGGCCTTGTTGGAAGAAGTGTATCACTGGAGGAATGGGCTTTTAGGTCTTACATGCTCAAGCTAGGCCTAGTGTGGCATTTATTTCTGCTGCCGGTGGATCAAATGCTCCTTCTCCAGCACCATGTCTGCCTGCCTGCTTCCATGTTTCCCACCATGATGTTAATAAATTAAACCTTTGAAACTGTAAGCCAGCTTCAATTAAATGTTTCCTTTATAAAACTTGTCATGGTCTTCTTGGTGTTTCCTCACATCAATAGAAACCCTAAGACAGATGTGAAGGCAGGGACATGAAGCAGGAACTACAGAGGAACACTCACTGTGGTTTGTTCAGTTTGCTTATGGGAGTTGGCACTACCTATAGTGGAGTGGGCCTTCTCACATCAATCATTAGTCAAGAAAATGCCCCTACAGATACGCCCATAGGCTATTCTGATGGAGATAATTTCTCAGTTGAGGTATCCTTTCCCCAGGTGACTTTGGTTTGCTCAAGTTGACAAAAACTAACCAGCACAAGGACTAAGAACTAATAAATGTCTCTCAACTAAAAACTCTAAGCCCAGGGCTGGAGACATGGCTCAGCGGTTAAGAGCACTGGCTGCTCTTGCAGAGGTCATGAGTTCAACTCCCAGCAACCACATGGTGGCTCACAACCATCCACAATGAGATCTGGTGCCCTCTTCTGGCTGCAGATATACCTGCAGACAGAACACTGTATACATAATAAATAAGTCTTTAAAAAAAAAAAAAAAAAAAAAAACTCTAAGCCCAGATGGATGTCCAGCTGAAGTCTACCAATGTTTCTCAAACTATTCCACAAAACAGAAAGGAATATTGCCAAACTCATTTTTCATCCTACTTTTATACAAACACCTAAACTGGAAAAGGCCACAAAAGACAGACAGAAAAGAAAGAAAGAAAAGAAAGAAAGAAAGAAAATTATAGGTCAATCTCCCCAGTAAACATAGATACACAAAATCTCAACAAAATATTTATAAATTAAATTCAACTACACATCAAAAACATCATTCATCATGATTAATGAACTTCATTCCATCTAAGGATACTAAGTGATTACACATCACATAAATATACTTGAGGACAGAAATCACATCTTAATAGATAAAGAAAAGGTCTTCGATAAAGTTCCTTGATAAATATCTCTTGAAAATGAAAGCCTTAAAAAAAAAACTAGCAATAGAATAAACATCTGGTAATATAATAAATGTTATATATTTTTTAAAACCCTCTTTAACCAACATTACACTAAACATAATTAAACAAGTCAAAGCATTTCCAGTAAAATCAGGAATAAAACAATAGTGTCTACTATTTTCACACTTTTCTTTAATACAGTCTTTGAAATCTTAGTTAGAGAAATAAACAAATTAAATTAAATTGATAGGGAAAGAAATAAAAGGCATAAAAATGGGAAGATAGAAGTGAAATTATCCCTATCTTGTAGATAATAACTTTCCATAAATAAGGGTCCCAAAGCTCTACCAGAAAATTCTTAGAACTGATGAATTCATCTAGAAAATGAATGGGCTATAAAAATCAGTAGTTCTTCTCTTTGTCAATAACCAACATGCTGCTAAGAAATCAGGAAAGCAACCCCACTCACAAGTGCTTTATAAATTAATAAATAACCTAGAAATAAACCTAACCAAGGAACTGAGAGATTCCCTACAATGAAAACATTTTAAGCACCAAAGAAAACAATTGAATAAGATAGAAAGATCACCAAGGCTCACAGATTAGCAGAAATAACATTACAAAATAGCTGTATTATCAAAAGTGATCTACAGATTCAACAAAACCTCCATTAAAATGCCAAAGACATTTTTCACAGAGTAGATAAAAACATACTGAAAGTCATCCAGAGCACAAGTAACCCCAGACATCCAACTATCCTGGGCATAAAGAAGAATGCTAAAGGTAGCAGAGATAACAGAACACCCGATTTTACGTTATCCTAACTAAGAATTATAACAAAAATAGCGTGGCACTACTACAAAAACAAACATGTAGATCAGTGGAACAGAGCAAAGTTTATTTTCCTATTGCTCTGAAAAAATACTCTAGTGAAAGAAAGTTAAGGGAAAAGAGTTTTGGGGGTTTTGGACTTTGTTTTTTGGGGGAGTTTTTTGTTGTTGTTTGTTTTAGCTCACATTTCAAGGTACAGTGTATCATGATGGGAAAGTTGAGGAAGAGCATGAAGCATGTCCAAAGGGGAGACGAGCATGAAGCATCTGGCCACTGTCCAAAGGGGAGACAACTGAATGTCACTTTACTGCTCAGCTTGACATCTCCATGTAATACAGGTCCTTCTCACAATTAAGGTGGGTTTTCCCCACAGGGATGTCCAGAGACCCATCTCCCAGGTGATTTCAGAGTCTGTCAAGCTGACAATTAACAGAAACAAGTTCCCATTAGTAAGTGTACAGCTAGCTGACTTTTGACAACAGTGCCTGAATATACACTGGAGAAGACAGTCTCTTCAGTAAATGATTCTGGGAAAGCTGGATGTCCTTATCTGGAAGAATGGAGGGGCATACCTATTCTCCACCCTGTGCAAAAGTCAACTCAAAAAAGACTCAAAGACCCGAAACTCTGCAATTGTTGGCAGGAAACACTTTATGACACAGACAACACATTTCTGAAAAGGTCACCAATTGCTCTGAAAATTACCAAGAATTTAAAAATAAGATTCCAGGCAATTACAAACCTTCTATAAGGCAAAGGAAAATGTTTAGTGAAAAAGCCTACATAATGAAAGAAAATCTTCACTAGCTATACATGTGACAGAAATTTAATATCTAGAATATAGAGAACTCAAAGCACTAAATATAAAATAATAATCAATTGATAAATGGGCTAACGAAATGAATAGATCATTTTAAAAAGAATTACAAAATGGGCAATAAATATAAACGTGCTCATGCAAATTAAAATAACTTTGAGATTCCATCTCATCTTAGTAATTCAAAATTCAAATAAGGGTGCGGTTTAGTGGTGAGTGCCTTTAATCCCAGAACTTGGGAGGCAGAGACAGAAGGATCTTTGTAAGTTCAAGGCCAGCCTGGTCTACATAACAAGTTCCAGGACATATAAAGAGACCCTGTCAAAAACAAAAACACAAATAAACAAACAAACAAAAAAAATGCTGGGGACAATATAGGAGAAAAGGGACTCTTACATAGTGTTGATGGGGATGCAAACTAGGGTGGCCACTATGGCAATTAGCATGGTGTTCCTCAAAAATCTAGAAATAGGACATGAACCAGCTCTACAACTTCTGATATATGCCCAAAGGACACTAAGTGAACATAGCACAGAGATGCCTGGACATATGCCCTTATCACAGCACTAGTCATAATAGCCAAGTCATATAATCAGCCATTGTTTCTCAATGAACAAATAAACAAAGAAAATACTGTGTATACACACAATGGAGTTTTATTCAGCAATAAGAAAAAGTGAAATTATCTAATTTGCTAGAAAATGAATAACCACACTGGAATTAACATATTAAGCAAAATTAGCCAAATGAAGGAAAACAAATATTCTGTATTCTCTTACTTGTAGGTCTTAGAATTCTTTATAGATACATAAAGCCATATACATTAGGAAAGTAGAAGACAGGTGGGAGGAAGGAGACTATTTGGGAGGGGTAAACAAGAACTAAGGAACAGGAGGGAGATGTATATGGTGAAATATATATTTGAAAGAAACTTTATTAATATATGATCAGTGAATACATGTCAATTTTAATAAGAAAAAGAGGAGGAGGAGGGGGAGGAGAAGAAGGAGGAAGAAGGGGAAGAGGAGACTGCAAAATGGCCCAACAAATAAAGGACCTTGCTGTACAAGTCTGGCAACCCGGACTTGATCTCCAGAACCCACATAAAGGTGGATGGAAGGAGAGAGTCAGCTGTACAAAGTTATCTTCTGACCTTCACACGCACAGCACACACAAGTAGGCACACACACACACACACACACACACACACACACACAATAATAATATTCTTTTTCCGTCTGTGTTCGTGTGTGTATGCTTGCATGTATATGGGCACGTGTGAGTGGAGGCATGAGGCTGATGTCAGAGATCTTCTGTAACCATCCTTCCGCTGTATTCATTTAGACAAGGTCTCCCACTCCTCTGAATTCCACCCAGTACTCACAGCTGTATGGCTGTGCTTTAACCACTGAGACATCTCAGCCCCCAAATAATTAGTTTCTCAAACTAAAAAACAGAAGTCAGACATGGATTTTATTTCTAGGTATGCAAGTTAAGAACCGTGTTTATTATTTATTTACATTCTGAATTCTAAGCACTTAATCTCTGAGATTCAGTTTCCGTATGAATAAAAATGACTAGCTTTAATAGCATGTGCATGCATTTGTACAAGCTGTGTGAAGATTAAACAAAATATAAATATAAAAGACCTCATCCACCCAACTCATATCACCACACCATCACTCACAGCTGGAAATCAAATTCCAAGTTCTAGCCAAAAAAGAACCATATCTTCACATGCTACACATGTCACTGCCACACCATCCAGTGCTTGCAAAATGCCAAGCAAATGTATTAGTCAGATGCAAAGGCCTGCTTCCCACTGCAGGCACCCAGCCAGGTCCAGTGAGTGTCCCAACAGGGCCCTGGACCCAATTCTGTCCAGAAAGGAACACAAGTTCTCAACACTCTCAAGTCTGCAGACCACCATGTAGTTGGCTCATGACCTAGGAAATGTCAGGAAACACTGCTGTCCTCTGTGTATTGACATCCTAAGATAAACACATCCACCTTCACTTACCCGGAAATAGTCACTGCAGGCTGCTAGGACTGCCTTGTGAGCATGGAATTTCTGTTCCTCGGCAATCAGGGTCACATCGCAGAGAATGCCGTCACTTCTTTGCTGATTCAGTGCTGCCAGGACGGTGTCATTGTGAGATTCCGAGTGGCACAGCCTCTGGCCCGTCAGCATTTCTTGAATACTACAAAGGAAAGCGATGAAGCCCTGTTTATTCCTTTCACCAGCTCTGCTTCCCAGGGGCTTGCTCACGCTTTTGACCTTGGGAGTCACTTGAATTCTAGTGCCCTGGGAATCTGACCCTCCTGTTTGTAATTTTCCCCTCTATGCTTGCCTGCTTGTTTTCCTTTTCTCTGATTCTTTTCTTTGCCCTGGCCATGGGCCTCTTTCTCTTGTTATCTCCCCTGTTTCTGAGGTCTAACTTTGTGAATGTCTACCTGTGTCTGTGAACCTATGAGCCCACTTCTGGAGTGTGCCGTATCTGGAGTGAGCCTACTTCTTCAGTGTGTGTACATGCAAAACTTGCTTTATGAATGTGTGCAGGTGAGTATACTTCACCCCCATCCCGTGTGTGTGTGTGTGTGTGTGTGTGTGTGTGTGTGTGTGTGTGTGTGTAAAAGAAAGAACAAGGACACTCTTCCTAGTCTGTTACTCCCTCTCTAACTCTATCCTTCTCCACCTTTAGACTTACCATGTGTCTCCCTCAGCTACATTAGGCCCAATAAATATAAGAAAACTGGGAGAATGTTGTTTGGGACAAAAGAAATGCACATGACCATCCTGAATTAAAAGCAGTCAAACCACAGCATCATATGAAACTGGAGAAACTACACACTACGCAACGAATGTCAAAAGAAATTCATTTGCAATAAATGGGGCATGGTAGCATAAACCTGTAATCCCACCACTCAGGAAGCTCTGATGCAGGAAGATTTGAAGATCAAGTTATCCTTGGCTTTATAGTAAGTTAGAGGCAAATCTGAGCTACATGAGACCTATCTCCATGAAAAAAAAAAAAGGGGGTCCTTTGTAAATGAAAAATAAAATTAAAAGTTACGAATAAAATATCAGTTTCCAATGTCTATGTAATCATTGTACTAGATTTATGAATGGACTATTTTTTTTATTTTGTGAGATGGCTGAACTCATATTATGAAGCTTACCTCTTCATTTTCTACCCCATCCTAAAAATTTTATCCTGTGTCCTTTCCAAATTCGTACTTGAACTTCAAAGATTTTCTAAAATAAGATAGAAATGATGCCATAAATTCACAACACAAACTGAACTTATAAATATCTATGGACAATTCTAGCTTAGATCATCAAAAATGTATCCACCTCACTCTAAAATCTTAGATGAGGCACTGGGCTCTAACTAGTGAGCTATGTTATTACTAAGTTTCTCCCAGAAGATGACAAGAGTGTGAAGCCCTGTTTCCAAGCAGTGAACTCCTTTGAAAGCTGAGTAAAATACCTAATTAGGATGCTTGACATCCTTACCTCCTGATGCCTGATACCTGACAATTCTGTGTTCAGTTCCAGTACGAAAAGTGCTACTCAGAGGGGACAAAGTTGCCACCAGCCTTGCCCACACTGTTGCTTTATTTGATAGGGCTCTACCTTACGTCTGCCAATTGGCTGATAAATTATAACTGAACACAAATCTCTACCTTAAAATTAACCCAATTCTTTCTGTAAAAGCCTGTGTAGTCAGTTAATTTTATCAAACATTTACTACTAGGAAGCATCAGAAATGCAAGGCCTATGGAAAGGGAGGCTACAGGAAGCTCTTGTGGGAAGGTGGAAGGATTCTTTTAGGTTGAGCGCACAGAAAAGCCTGAAATGCTCCTGTGATCGGCAAGCTTTTAAAATCAGTAACTAAAAGTCACATTTGAAAACATAAATAGTTCTTCATACAAATTTCTACGGAAAGCCTAGAATGTAGCTTAATTAGCATCCACAAGTAAAAGAAGTGGGGACAATAAATAGAAATACTTTATCGGCAAATTACAACATTAGGATAGCTTGAGAAACCTTTCTTAAAATGATCACATTTTTATAAGTAGCAAATCTGTAGTGCTTACAGTGTTAATTATCCTGCATTATTTATAATGATTAATTATAATTAACAATTTATTCTTCCTTGTAACCCTAAGAAAATTTACTATTAGTATCTCTGTTTTACAGGTAAGAATACCAAAACTCTTGATCATTAATTTAAAACCTAACATTAAGAACACAATGATAAAATTCCTTTTTTTGATTTAAAAAAAAAAAAGATAATCTGTAAGAAAGGTCTCCAAAACTTATCCCCAAGGTGACAAAAATTTCAAAAGGTAATATCAATTTTATATTTGTCATACATAATTAGTTTCAAAATTAACCCTTTAGAGTAATATATTAAAACAAAATGGCATGCTATAATCATAAAACTAAACAAACACATGCTTCAAAACCATTTTCCTATGCACTAGGACTAAAGTTTTGAAACAGAAAATAGATATTTAGCATTATAATTTTAGAAGCTGTATTTGAAACTTTCATAATTTCCTTTCTCCTCTTTTATGTCAACATAAATGTATTTTGAAACTTCATTTGTAGTAGAACAGGAATATATTAAAATAATTGCCTTAAAATGTTTCCTCCTTCCAGATCTAGCACACAAAACACGTCATTATCAAGCCGGAATCAGTATTTGAACTTAGCTATCTGTTCAAAGTGAGAAAATCTTGACAAGGAAAGAGCAACTGTGAACTGCAGTTTGGCAGAGACTTAAAGGCTGAGCTTTGAAACAATAGTGCTGCTCTTCGGCTTCACAGATTTAATAGTTCAGCTAAAAACACTCAACATTAAAGAACACCATAAGCTGATATTTAAAACAACACTTGGCAGAAGAGCCCAAATATTTTAGAACCAATATGTTATGAGTTCTTCAAACGCACACATAAATACTCTGACATTTGGCAAGAAATAAAGGTCCACTAATCAACAAGTACCAAAAAGTCATCATTGTATTCTCAAAGCAGTTTCCCACTCATTGCTTCAATATAAAGCTGCAAAAGACCTCACCTCTGGAAATGTGGCAGCACACCTGTCCACAGGATAGCCAGAAGAGATCAAGCTCACTTTACCTGGCTAATTATCATACCCTGGGAACAACATGAATCAAAGGTTAGAGTGTACCATGCTGAAATTAAGGTGGGGAACAGATGGACACTTGTCACTAGCTCTCTTAGCCCTTAGAACAAATGGCAAATCAACAAACTCACCTCCCACGTCAGAGCAATGTTATTGCTAGGAATCAAACAAACAAAAAAATGGGAAAACTATTTCAAAAACTTTCTAAATTGCTGGAAAAATATGAGATGAAGGCTCTACATTTCTCAAGGGGAATACAGATTTGAAAATCTTCTGAAGATTGGGGAAATTTTCCCATGAAAGAAATGGTATCCCTCAAAATTCAGAGCTGGAACAGAAAGTGCCCTGTGAAACACCAGCAATAGTTTCTTCTCTGGGGTTGCTGCACTGTCACAACAGGAGCCACTAGCCACGCGTGTCTGCTGAACACTCTAAATAGGCTGGTGCAAGCAAGTTGAGGTGTGCTGTTGGTGTTAAACAACACTAGCTGTCAAAAATGATACAAAAAAACCCTCAATATATCTCATTAATACTTTCATATTGAGCACATGTTTAGATTATGATTTGGGACACAATGATTTATACGAAAACACATCACTAAGATTAATCAGAGCTGTTTCTTCGTTCCCTATTCAAAATGTATCTACTTTAAACTACATATGTTTCCTATTAAGATCCCATTTCCAAGTCGACAGGCTCTATAAGGGTACCAGGTGACTCCAATCAAGCTACCAGAATGAATACCATTCCTGCACCTCACAGGGCTGACCCAGGTCATGGCATCACAGTAAGAAGCCCAGAGTACCCCAGCAACAAACTGATTTTTAGTAATGCCAGGGAGTGAGCACCAGACTAGTCACATGCCAGCATCTAATAATGAGCAGAATCATTAATAAGATCTTAGGCAATACAACTAATCATGACTTTGACCCTGTAATTTTCATTCTGGAACAGATCACAAAAACTAATAAATCAAATGCAGAGCACGCTTCTAACAGTGTCTGCCCTGCTCGTTCTGATTCTTCGCTTTAGAACAAATGGCTACTTTGAGTGCAGAGTTAAAACTTTGATCACAGAAACCCCAACAGGTCTTATTTTCATATAATCATTTAACTGAATTCAGAATGCTTTTAAGATATGAATTCTAAACAACTCTATTTACATTTCAAATTTAAAAGTTCTGTGGATTTGATTGCTATTTTAATGTTTACATATACTACATACCACAATAAAAATATTCTTATACATTAATAGTAAACAATTGCTACTTATTTATGTGGACAGGTTGTTAAAGGATCCTGTAATGGAATTAATTCTATTTTTATATAATACTTTGTAAATTCTCTAAAGTGGATGCTAGAAATAAAAACACACAAAATAAACCGAATTCAAGAACACATCAAAAGTATCATACACCAGGATCAAGTAGGCTTCATCCCATGAATGCAGGGATGGTTCAACATGCGAAAGTCTATCAATGTAATTCACCATATAAACAAGATGAAAGAAAAAAAGCCACATGATAATCTCGCTAGATGCAGGAAAAGCATTTGACAAAATTCAACACCCCTTCATGCTAAAAGTTCCGGAGAGAACGGGCATAAAAGGACCGTACTTAGAAATAATAAAGGCAATATACAGCAAGCCAGTGGCCAACATCAAATTAAATGAAGAGAAGCTTGAAGCATTTCCTTTAAACTCAGGGAAAAGACAAGGATGCCCACTTTCACCATATCTCTTCAATATAGTACTTGAAGTTCTTGGTAGAGTAATAAGACAACTAAAAGAGATCAAGGGGATTCAAATTGGAAACGAAGAAGTCGCAGACGATATGATAGTCTACAAAGCAACCCCAAAAATTCCACCAGAGAACTCTTACAGCTGATAAACAACTTCAGCAAGGTGGCTGGATACAAAATTAACACGAAAAATATCAGAAGCCCTTCTATATACAACAAACAAATGGGTTGAGAAAGAAATAAGGGAAACAACCCCCTTCACAATAGCCACAAACAATATAAAATACCTGGGGGTAACTCTAACCAAGCAAGTAAAGGACCTGTACAACAAGAACTTCAAGCCCTTGAAGAAAGAAATGGAAGAGGCCCTTAGAAGATGGAAAGATCTCCCATGCTCATGGATAGGTAGGATCAACATAATAAAAATGGCCATCCTACCAAAAGCAATATATAAATTCAATGCAATTCCTATCAAAATACCAACACAATTCTTTATAGACCTGGAAAGAGCTATTCTCAATCTCATATGGAACAACAAAAATCCCAGAATAGCTAAATCAATCCTGTACAATAAAAAAAATCTGGAGGTATCACCATCCCAGATTTCAAGCTGTACTACAGAGCAATAATAGTGAAAACAGCATGGTATTGGTATAGAAACAGACCAGTAGATCAATGGAATCGAATTGAAGATCCAGAAATGGACCCACACACCTATGGCCACCTAATTTTTGACAAAGAAGCCAAAAGGGCACAATGGAAGAAGAACAGCATCTTCAACAAATGGTGCTGGTCCAACTGGATGTCCACTTGTAAAAGAATGAAATTAGACCCATACTTATCACCTTGTACAAAACTTAAATCCAAGTGGATCAAAGGCCTTAACATAAGGCCGGTCACACTAAATCTACTAGAAAAAAAAAAGTGGAAAAAACCCTCAAACTCATTGGCACAGGTGACAACTTCCTGAACAGAACACCAACAGCTCAGGACCTGAGATCAACAATCAATAAATGGGACCTCATGAAACTGAAAAGCTTCTGTAAGGCAAAAGACATTGTCATTTGAACAAAACAGCAGCCTACAGACTGGGAGAAAATCTTCACCAACCCCACATCTGACAGAGGGCTAATATCCAAAATTTACAAAGAACTCAAGAAATTAAATGCCAAGAAACCAAATAATCCAATCAAAAAAATGGGGGATGGAGCTAAATAGAGAATTCAGAAAGGAGGCATCCCTAATGGCTGAGAGACACCTGAAGAAATGCTCAACATCCTTAATCATCAGAGAAATGCAACTCAAGACGATTCTGAGATTCCATCTCACACCTGTCAGAAAGGCTAAGATCAAAAGCTCAAATGACAGCACATGCTGGCGAGGGTGTGGAGAAAGGGGAACCCTCCTCCATTGCTGGTGGGAGTGCAGGCTTGTGCAACCACTATGGAGGTCAGTATGGCTATATCTGAGAAATCTTGGAATAGCTTTGCCTCAGGACCCAGCCATACCACTTCTGGGTATACATCCAAATGACTCCTCACCGAATCATAAGGAAGTCTCCTCTTCTATGTTCATAGCAGCCTTATTTGTAATAGCTAGAAACTGGAAACAACCCAATGTCCCTCAACTGAAGAATGGATTTAAAAACTGTGGTACATTTACACAATGGAATATTACTCAGCTATCAGAAACAATGAAATTATGCAATTTGCAGCCAAATGGATGGAACTAGAGAAGCTCATCCTGAGTGAGCTAGCCCAGACACAGAAGGATGCACATGGAATCTATTCACTTACAGTAGGATTTTAGCTATATAGTACAGGATATCTGTACTACAACCAACACACCAAAGGGAACATGGATATAGACTTTTTTGTTTGTTTGTTGGTTGGTTGGTTGGTTGGTTGGTCGGTCTGTTTTTTAGTTTTCCTTCCCTAGCAATGAGACACTTTTCACTGGTGGTACTGCCTTGTAGGCCCCCAGTGTATGAAGAGGCTCTTGGCCCTCACATGACTTCTGAACTGGGGCGAGGGACTGTTATGTAGGGACACTCCACTCCAGAGGAGCAAGATGGAAGGGTTAGGGGGTAGAGGATGGGAGGGCGGGGCTGGGAAGGGGGAAAAGAGGACAATATGATGGAGATATAACCTGAAGCAACAAATAAATAAATTTATTTTTAAAAACACCCATAATAATAAGCTAAGATTAAAAACATTATAGCACAATTAAGAAATATTCAGCCTATGAAGAAAGGAACTTAATTATAAATGAACAGCTTTCTTTTTAAAATTTATTTATTTATTGCTTCAGGTTACATCTCCATCATAGTGTCCTCTTTCTACCCCTCCGAGTCCCACCCTCCCACCCTCTACCCCCTATCCCTTCCATCCCACTCCTCTGAAGTGGAGTGTCCCTACATATCACTCCCCCGCCCCAGTTCAGCAGTCATATGAGGGCCAAGAGCCTCCTCATGCACTGGGGGGCCTGCAAGGCAATACCACCAGGTAAAAGTGTCTCATTGACAGGGAGAGAAAAAAAAAAACAAAACAAAAAAACAAAAACAAAAAAAGTCTATGTCCATGTTCCCTTTGGTATGTTGGTTGTAATATAGATATCCTGTACTACATAGCTAAAATACGACTATAAGTAAATAGATGCCATGTACATCCAAAAATTACAAAGAACTCAATAAATTAAATGCCAAGAAACCAAATAATCCAATTTAAAAATGGGGAAAAGAGCTAAACAGAGAATTCACAAAGGAGAAATTCCTAAAGGCTGAGAGACACTTGAAGAAATGAACAGCTTTCTATACCCCTTCCCTCATCTACACATACAACAAGCACTTACTCTGCCTTATTATTCTAGATAATGCAGATAAAACACTAAATAAATAAATGAAATGTGGTAGTAGTTATCATAGAATATTCGGTGTAGCAGTACAGTAACACACTAAGTAATCTCACCTTCCAACGGAGAAATATCTAAGATAAAGGCTGAAGATGGATGAGTTATCACCCCGATACAAAGAGAAAATGTCTTCAGGAAAAGAGACCAGCAAATTTTGACTTGTGTCAGCAGGGAACACAGTCCTGACATTGTTGCCTATAGAAATCAGGACCTTGAATTGAGGGTAAGAGATAACGGAAACAACAGGTGAGAAGATGACAACTCACACAGGATGTCTGGGCCAGGGTGACCAAGAGCCATGGGAAGTCAACTGGATTACAGTACTAAGACTAGTTAGGGAGACTAGGCCCGATTAGAGCAGTTTTGGACCATGGGAATAGTTGGGGCTTATCTGAACCCAGTATTGAAATACCAGGATAACATTTCAAAGTGGTAATCAAATATGAAAGCTATTCAAGGGGAAAAGTTAGGAGCCTTGGTGATAGGTTACATATAAGTATGGGTGAGAAGGGGGTTCTCTTGAAGATGTTTCTGGTTTATAAAACTTGATATCCCAATAGTAGGGCACCTGGAAAAGGAGAAAAAACTAACTCAGCTTGGGGCATGCTAAATTTCAGTTATTGTGAAGACTTCTTCCCAAGTGTAGATGTCAAATACACAATTTGATTCATAACTCTGGAACTCAGAAAGTAATCTTGCCTAAGGACAGAAACTTATAATTCATGTTTCTCAGAAAGAAACCAACAGCATAGCTGTCTCAAAAGCACACTTAAGGTACAACCAGTAAAAACTGCTCAGAAGGAAAGACACTGACAGCACAGAAGTTTGCCTCTTGAATGGCAGGAAATAGGAACACCAGAAACATGTGTAAAAGTCTGGGCATTTTGGGTATTTTAAATCTGATTCAAAGATTTTTGAAAACTGGTCTTCACTGCATAGCATGGATTACTCAGTTCATCTTAGGTAAATGCCAACAAAAACAAGAAAAATGGAAGAAATTAAGAATTGAAGCAATAGTTTCAGAATTTAAACCAGTTAAGGAGGGAACACAGCAATAAAATAACTAACAGCATTATGCTAGCTCATAGATCAGTGCCTTGCTCAGCCATCATCAGAGAAGCTTCCTCCAGCCAAGGATGGGACCAAATACTGAGACCTACAGCCAGTGTGCATAAAGTGAGAGACCTTGGACCACTCACTTCTAAATGGTATGTCTCCATCAAATCCCTCCCCTCAGAGCTCAGGGAACTTTACCGAAAAGGAGGTGGAAAGATTCTAAGAGCCAGAGTGCACAGAGGAAACAAGGCCTTCTATACACCTAAACACAGCAGGACCAACGAAGACATGATTTGTACTCAGAGATGTGGCAGCATTCATACGGCCTGCAAGTAGCTGTGCTGGATGGGGTCCCAGTGCTGAGAGAAATCAACACAAGTTCTCACCCCTAATCAGAAACTATCTCCAACTGATAACTGCTCATAAATGAAAAAACAGTTTTCCCCAACAGTCTCACCGGGGATACAAACCACTCTTAAGGCTAGGCCCCATGGCCAGCAATAGATGGTCAACACAAAAGGAATTCAATGGCAACTATAGGGTTTTTTTATCTTAGAGTGTTTGGCCAGAGCTTTTTTTCTTTAACCTTACAGGTCATTTGTGCATCTATTATGGCTTCTATTTTTTGTAGTTTTATGGTATTCCTGTGAATATAAACATTTGTGAGTCTGCATCTACACATGTTTCTTGTGCTTTTTCTTTGGCTCTTTTTCCGTCTGTTTTTGTCCTATTCTTTTTTTTTTCTTTGTTTTGTCCTATTCTGGTTTGCTTTATTTTATTATTATTATTATTATTATTATTATTATTATTATTTAGATGACTGTTTTCTAATGAGAGGCAGGGAAGATCTTTGGGGAGTTGGGGGAGGGGAAATCAGAGTCAGAATATATTGTATGGAAAGATATTTCAATAAAAGGTAAAATAATAAGGAAAAAGAGAAGGAGGAGGGGTAGGAACAGGAAATGGAAAGTAGCCAGGTTAGTACATGAGACACAGCAATGAAGTCAAGTAACATCCCTAGTGAAATAGGTAAACCTTCAACCAAGCAAATGAATCCATGGTTGAAGTGATTTCAGAAATTAAGTGACTATGGAGGCTGACAAGGTCCATGCGGTGGCTGTGCTGGTAGTATGCAGCTGAGTGGAAGAAAAAGCTCTCAGGAGAAAAGCAGGTTGAGGATCCAAGGTCCATGAATCTGGGCAAATCTTCATGAAGGGTGTACTGAGGAGGAAGTCACAGCAGAATACATGGTCTGGTTGCAACAATTCCAAATGGCATGATAGAAGAGAGAGAGGAAGGGAGACAGGGCTCTGGGTGGGAGCAGGGAAGGAGATGACTGCACAGTGGAAGACAAAGCAGTAACTGATTAACACAAATGGCAGACTTAGGGGAAGCAATCCCACTGAGAACACACCAATTCTGGTATCAAGGAGTAAATTATTTGTCTGAGATGGTGCCAAATAAATACCACAGTCCTCATGTATCATATTGTCTGGGCTTCATATCTATCTAACAGAGAGCCTCTTGGCCTTGGTATTAATTGAATTCTAAAATAGGTTGGTTTTTTTGCTCTGAGAATCTACCTTATACACAGTAAGATGTTTAGCACAACTTGTAGCTAAAATCAACCCACTCTTATCCCCAGTGATAAGAAATACTGCTAGTCCTTGAACAACATACCCTAATTCTGCATTGAGGATTACTGAGTGCAAGAAACTCACCAGAGGCATTTAGAGGTACTACACCTGCTCTGTCAATGTCACCAGTTCTGAACTTGTTTTGGAACTGAACATCTCTAACAGCTTCAGAAAAGGCTTTACTTAACAGAAATATCTAATTCCTTACATTCAACAGATATTCCCCCAGCTTTATCAGATCTTTTAATCTTTCCTCTGAAGACCTTTTGCTTCCTCAGAAACTGACACTGATTGCTTCCAGGCAGAGCAAACACCATGTACTTTCTCCTTGGCTGCCTCTCAGATTTTAGAATGCGAGGCTCCCTCCCACCTTAGTGCATTTCCCAGCTCAGCTCATCCTTCGCATCTCAGGGATACTTCTTTCTTATATTTACACTAAACTTTCCCATCAGAACATTTTTCACAATGGCATTTGTATTGCTAGTGGTGGTGGTTGTTTAACTTCTGATTCTCCCATAGAATACCCAGTTTATGAAGGAATAAATCAAATTTTATATTATTGATAGCTTGTATTATATATCAAGTTGAGTGTTTAGCTCAACAGATACTTATTCAATATTCAAAAAAGATATTATCATGAATTTTTGCATCTTCCCCAAACTGACTGCATTAAAGGGGACAATATTCAGATACAGCATAGTCTTCTAATAATTTTTGTCATGTACATTTATCATGATTTGTCTCTTGCTCAAAGAGTTACCAATCCCTAACAAGAAAAAGACAAAAGGTAGTCAGAGAATCATGAAGCCTTTCTAGATTTGATCAAGAAGTCTTAGTAGTTCATCCTTATTCCTCATGAAGCCTTTCTAGATTTGATCAAGAGGTTTTAGTAGCTCATCCTTGTTCCAAATATCCAAATCACAAAAATTATGACTGTTCTGTTTATTCAGTCAACTTGTGTTCAGTTCCTGCTCTGTGCTCAGTTTGTACTGCTACTAGTTTAAGCTGCACTATTCTGAGTAAGGGCATTCCCCGCCAGAGTGTACCTGAGGCAGTGTTCAGATGGCATTCTCTAGCTGGGTCCTCAGAGTCAGGTTTAGAAGTTTTCAGAAGAATCTGCAAGCATTCCAGCTAGATGAAAAGGTATAAGAAAGAAAATAAAAGTGAGCCAAATGCAAAGAACATTCTAGGAGTTCATGACATTAATGCTTCAGGATACCAAGAAGGGGTCTGTAGAATGTGAATGTTGAGTTGACATTTAACATCCCCTTACCATGTACACTTAACATCGTCTTGATGTTTCTAACCTTTTAGGTATTTTACATTATTAGAAACTCAAGTATAGAAAGTACAATATGTTTGAGACTCCATAATAGCTAAATATTGAAAGGAAAAACATCAAGTAGTCATAGATTTGATTTTATAAATTAAGGAAACAATTAAGATTTTATAAACCACCACTACAGTGATCTATACCTGGAAATTTAAGTTTCCTTACAAAATGATTAGTGAAATCAAGTTTAAACAAAGTAGCTGTTGGGTAAGTATATAGAGGAAGATACTTTTCTACTCAAGGATATGATTTCTGAAAACATCAAAAAATGTAGCACACAGAGAGGATGAAAATGGGAAGGAAATTAAACCCGGATTCTCATAGCAGCTTCAGGGTTAGCATACGAGAGCAGGTGTACTTATCAGCTCTGAAACTCCTTGGCTGTGCACACTTCCCATCCATCCTTGCTACCCACCCTTGCCTTTATTTTTAATCAGTGATGTAACTCTAAAGAGAAAAATTTGAACAGTCTGGGACCTGATCCATAATTGCATTTTACAATTCTCATTAGAGAGTTGTAATACACCCAAGTGGCAAAATTAATTAAAATTTGGATAAGCCAAATAGGCTTCCTTCCTTCTGTCTCGATTTTATTTTGAAAAGCAGCAATAATAGGGTAAAAATGCTTATGAAAGGGATGTATTAAACTGTGCTTCTGGCCTGTTTAATAAAATATTTTTTTTTTGTTTTTTTTTTCGAGACAGGGTTTCTCTGAATATCTCTGGCTGTCCTGGACTCGCTTTGTAGACCAGGCTGGCCTCGAACTCACAAAGATCCGCCTGCCTCTGCCTCCCAAGTGCTGGGATTAAAGGCGTGCGCCACCACCGCCCGGCTAATAAAATATTTGTAATCTGACTAAAATATAGTATTTATTATATTATAAAGAACCCAGAATTAGTATGCTTTTGAAATACTTAATGTAATATATCATTTAAGTACTCCATTATTACACAATATTGGGTTGTTCAAACATTTATTCCATACAATTTTACGTTGTAGATTTTTGTTTTTCATTATTATAAGTGGGATATTCTTTCACTTATTTCTAGTGTAAGTTCTGACAAAAAGTAAAGTAAGCATAATTCTCACTTGCCCCATCATGGATGAGCAGCACAGACGGTCAGGATAATTCTAGGAACATAGTTTAATTAGCTGAGAGACTTTCTTAGCAACCTGTTAGTGGTATAGTCCCCCCTCAGAATGTGGGTTAGAAACACTATGATATGATATCAAACACAAACAATCTTCGTCTCTACAAACACTTGAGCTTTGAAATGAAAAGGAGTATCTATTAGGGGTGGGTCAAAAAAAAAAAACCTTACTCTTTTGAAAGTCCTATGTTTTTAAAATACATCTAATCATCCAGCAAATGGACAAAAAAAAATGTAAAGGTTAGAACAATTCACCATTACAGGATATATGTAATCTGATAAACTTCAAACAGTAAGTGATGGAAAATCATAAAATGAGTTCAATTCCATGCTAGAGATACTTATTGTTTAAAGGTCAGCACAACAAATTAGTTCTTTTCCCAGATTATCTAAGTATCACCTCCTACATCCTACATAATTTACTTAAATGAACATAATATTTAAAGGTGAGTCAAAATGGGTTAAGAACGTATCACCACAAAAAAAGCTTTCTATTTATTATTTACTGTTAGTTTTCTACATATTTCTACTTGCTATATATAAAATGTGTTGGGATAAAATTAAGGCTTATGGGCAAATACATTTGTTTTATGAACAGTCTCATAGGATGGTGTGCCAGAGGTGACACGCCCTTCCATGCCTCATTCTGCTTTTCCTCTGCTTTGAACCTTCCTAATCTATGGCTCCTATCTTCCCCATGAGCTCTGAAAACCTTGATCAGTCTCCTGTCTTCTTCGTTAGAACCCTCCAAATTCAGAGCTGGCTAGCTTGATGGAACAGCAGGAAGTACAATGATATGAAAAAAAGAGTATCTAGTACACATGGATTAAAAAAAAAAAAACCAGAAAATGGAGAAAAGAATTTTAAAGGTTAGAACAATTTACCATGTTGTTCTTCAGGCACCACTCGCTGTGACACTTACCACACACATAAGCACACCTAACACAACCTCTATGGAGAGATGTTCAGTTGGAAGCATAAGAAGAGGTTCCTCTCCTGTGAATCCAGAGCTATCACATTAGAGGACTCTTAACTGTGGCCTTCTGCCACTGTCTGAGGCATAACAAAAGTGCTCTTCAGACCTATCTCTCTCTAGTCAGGCTTCTCTAAGTTCTTTGTTCAGGTAGGCCTTTCTTCACATGTCTTCAAGAACACTGTGATCAAGCACTAAATGCGTAAGTGTTTTGATGAACAGACAATTCACTGATGTCGTAATAATGAAAAGGAGAAAATATGCTTATAAAAATAGTTGAGAAAGCATGTATTAAAATCTTGGTGTTGTTTAATCAGCTTCTCAGCTCAGCTTAACAGATTTTGGAAGGAAAGACAACTTTCCTCTGCAGTGTAATTATTAAACAGGAGCAAGGCAGTGAAGGATATCAGAATTTTCCACTAGAAAATATACCTCTTCAACACATGGATTACATTGAGCTAACAATTGCTAAGAACAAGAAGGTGCCGGATATGTTCTAAAAATGTTTTTAGAACATTTTCTCTTTCCAAAGAAAATTTCCATTCAGAGACTAATTTGTCACAGTGTCTCAGTAAGCATCAATGTGCTAAGTCCCTTTACTACTACACAAATATGAGTTACATAGTGATCGTCTCAGATGACAAGTGTGTTGATGAGTTTTAACTTTTGTTTTACATTTTGCTAATGTAGCTCCCATGTCAAATACTAATCTTTTTTTCAGTATCCACTTAATCCACAATAGTTTGAAAGGAGAAAAAAATCTGAGAGGAAGATTACGAGTGTACTTTTAACTACTGCCAAATTACTTGTGATAATGTCAATACTAGGAAAATAGTTCTGCTATTTCATTAAGGACTAATGACAATAACATGTCTGTACATGTTTAATAAGATGAATGGCCTAAGGTTACTTGAATCTATGGATGCTGGACACACAGATACAGAGGACTAACCGAAACAACACAAGTAGGGAGCAGAGAAATCAGGTTTCAGACCCAGAGGACTGTACCCAGAGTCCGAATTTTCAACCACAGCTAGCACTAAAAACAGTGCACATTCCAAGAGAGTTACCCTAAGGTGCTGAAGCACTTCAAGGAAGAAGAGCTAAGAATTAAGGGTAGCCAGCTTTTATAACAACTTGGTACAGGCTAAAGTCATTTGGGAAGAAGGGACCTCAGGTCTGTGCTGATGCTGGAAACTATGTGAAAACCTATGATCCATGTTCCTGTGGTCCATAAAGGTCAAATAAGCTGCTTCCACAGTGATATCAAGGACTGAAGATGCACCATTGAGAAAGAGGGACATGTACGACTTCTGCAACACCCCTTACCTCCACCCCAATCCCCTCTCCCAAAAAAAAAAAAAAATAGAAATAGCCTAGATGGGAAGCCATCAGAGAGAACTCTTAAAAGCTGTGGTAGGATGTTGGGTATCACCTTTCTCAGTAGATGACTTCCAGCAGGGATGCAGGAGGGAAAGGACTCAGATCCATTTAGAAGGCCACTGAGAGTTCGACCATCCCCCAGTGAGAATACAGATAACACAAATTGGACTTTTTTGTGTGTGAGAGAAAGATAACAAGGATTGGGGCCAGGGAGCATAGGGAAGGACTGGGAAGCAAATGTGATAAACGTGTCTATGTGAAATCCCCAAAAAAATCAATAGAAATTTTATGTTGAGAAAAAAATACTCATAACAGATTGGCCTGTGTACAAACCTGTGGAGCATTTTCTTGGTTGACCATTGATGTGGGAGGGCCCAATTCAGAGTGGGTGATGCCATCCTTGGGCAGGTGGTCCTGTGTGCTACAAAAAAAAAAAAAAAAAAAAAAAAAAAAGGCAGGCCAAGAAAGCCATGAGAGGCAAGCCACTAAGCAGCATTCCTCCGTGGCCTCTGTCTTCATCAGCTCCTGACTCAGGATTCCTGACTCTACTTCCTACCCTGATATTTCCTGGATGATGAACTAAACATTTTCCTCGCCAAGTTGTTTTTGGTCATGGCGTTTTATCACAGCAGTAGAACCCCTAACTAGAACATAAGTCAGCATTAACTCAGCACAGAAAAAGGCTTCCTATCATTTATGAGTGCCATAGTTTATAAAGGAACATTTCCACCACCACAAGGAAAACATAGAACAAACATAAATATTCCCAGTCCTGCCGGACTGACAGTGGATTGGGACTGTAGCCACCAGCTGTTGGTGTCTCCCAAAGAGCTTCATGCTGTAGGCTGATTCATATTTGGAGCTCTTAACTTCTAATACCTCAATGACAGGACCTTTAAGAAGGTAATTAAAATTAAAGTCATGAGTGGGCCCTAATCCAATTGTGTTCACACACACATACAAAAGACCAAACACAAAAACAAAAACAAACAAACAAAAACGTAGGGCACAACCAAATGTTGTGTAGCAATCGCCCAGGAGATAAAATTCCATCTTGGAGGAAAGCTCACTAAAATTCAGGATGTTCTAAAGGAAGGGGAAACTTGAGCTGGAGAAGTCCCTGAATCTGAGTAGACTTCAGAAGGCTCCTCCTTCCCCAAGCTGATAAAGCACTAAAGATTTCTGGGACACAAGCAGGCCAACCAAGCTGCCTAGAAGAGGCAGAGGCCAGCATGCTCCTGAAAGAAGCTCAGACAAACCGAGCCATCTAGAAAAGACTGTCCGACTTGTAGAGCCTTTTTGCCAGTTGTGCAGTGTGTTCATGAACTATCATCCATTCTGGGATGGGCTTTTGGTGATACAGCTGTCATACAATCATTTCTGCTTATGTAAGTAACCAACCCCAGTAAAACTCATCGGTTCACTAATTTGGACTTTGGTGGCATCCATACTTATTGGTCTGCCATTGCTTTCCCATCTGGGATTAGTACACAGTTTTCACATTTCTTCAGGAATAGTGTCACATATCAGCAACTAATAAGAAAGTCTATATGTAGACATAGACATATAGCAGCCATATATAAGTCAAGGAGAGAGGCCTCAAAAACCAAACTTGCTGACATGTTGTCAAATTTCTAACAATCAAGAACTGTGAGAAAATAATTCTGTTGTTTAAGACACATTCCCTGTGATATTGCTGCCAGTCCTTGTAAACTATTGGGTCCCTCCAGGGCAGGGTGCAGATCTCATAACATGGATCCTCCACGCAGGCTGCCATATTGCCATCATTCTACTCTGTGATTAAAAATCAGCCTGACCTCTAGTCATTCTTGCCAATTCCCCCAAGTTTTTCTAGTTACCATGGCTCAGGGCTAAATCAAACCCAATGACAACATTGCCCACAGGTCTATGGCAATCTGTGCTCTGCTCAGATGGAGTTCGGTCATGGGTGACTGAGAAACATCTGACACAGATGTCTCTTGAGATAGCTGCCTCTTCACTACTGACCCACAGGAACATCTGGCTCCCATTTTTGCTTTGCTAATCAGCACTCATTTTTCTCTGAGAAGTTAAAACATACCACTGTCCACAGAAATTCCCTCCAAAATGATTCTTAGATTCCTACACACAGCATAATTTGCTTATTCCATGAGCACTTATTTCTGTTCAGGTTATATAGTAACTACAGGCAACCAAGCAAAGAGAATTGTCTATAATGTCCAATCCCCACCCTGCTATGTAGTTAAATCACAGGCTGCCTCTTAACACTCCTTCCCTAAGGCTAAGTTGTGTTCCTGCATCATTTCATATTAATGTAAAATGTTGTTTGTTGTTGTTGTTCTCTCATCAGGCCCTCTACCAAGCTTCTGCTTATAGAAAACACCACCAATCTATTACACATGACAAGTATATGAATGTGCTGTAAGATTCTGACCTTTGTGGATGACATAGCCATTGCTACCTCAAAACCAGAGAAGTGTAATTACCGGTGCTCAAAAGATCCTTCAAAGATCAGGCTTAACAACGTTCCCTTGTAGGGGTATGTAGGGGTTATCAGAACCTCACCTTACATTACAGACATTCCCCACCCTTTTAGCCTCTGTGACTTGTGGTCTTGGGAGATGCTAAAGTCTACAGGAGGTGGAAGATTAGCTAAGTGAAACTCCAGTGAAGTAGTTTCCATGAGTGGTCATCCATACAAAGGTGGGCTTTTAGTGACTCAACCACAGAAGACACCAACACTCCTGTAAGTGACTCCAATAAACACTGTTTCACCCAGCTAGACTTGGCTGAGTTCTGGGAGGCATTGGGGGAGGGGAAGGAATTTGATAAAAATATATTCTATGGAAAACAATTTTAAGTAAAAAAAAAATTGTAGGAAATAAACACAACAAAATGCCTTTCTACAGATACGCTGTTTTCATTTAGTTCAGGATGTCTGGACACCATCTGCTTATTTCACAGAGAGGAGGAGTAGTGGTCAGAAGAAGCATCAGATATGACTCCTGCAGAAATGCAAGTGACAATGAGAGTTATGGCATAAGACAGCTTAGACGCAGAGCAGGCAGGGCAGAGAGAGAGAGAGAGAGAGAGAGAGAGAGAGAGAGAGAGAGAGAAATGGAAGTTAGGATGTGTGAGTGCTTGCTTCCTGCTGTGGCTGGCTATGATGTCTTAGTTATTGCCGTATTGCTGTGAAGAGACACTATGACCACAGCAACTCTTACAAAAAAAAGTATTTAATTGGAAGCCAGCTTAAGAGTTTCAGATGCTTAGTCTATTATCATCATGGCAGAACGTGTAGCAACATGCAGGCAGGTATGGCACTGGGGAAGTAGCTGAGAACTTTACATGCTGATTCTCAGATACCAGGCAGAGAGAGAGAGAGAGAGAGAGAGAGAGAGAGACAGAGAGAGACAGAGACAGAGACTGAGCCTCAAAGCCCACTCCCAGTGACATACCTTCTCCAAAAAGGCCACACCTCTTAAACTTTGCCAAATAGTTTGCCAGCTAAGGGGGCTAATCATACAAATGTTCATATATTTGTTCATTCAAACTACCACAAATGATATAGTAATTAACATTTGATCCATGAACCTCCAAAGGCAAAACTTTGCTATATGGGCAAAACCTGCCTCCTTTGTATAGGTTGTATATCCTCCTAGGGAATGGCTATTCTTAGGAGCCAGGAAAGTCTCAAAATAGCCAAAGTGTTTTAGAGAACATTCAGCAAAGAGGAATGTATTCTTGCTTGAATATGTGTACAGCTTGAGTATTGGAGACACATAAATCAATATTCCCAAAGAACATGAGAAATGTTCTAGATTATTATTATTTAATTATTTGGAAGATCATGGTGACATATGACTTAAATCCCAGCACTCAGTAGGCATAGCCAGGCAGATCTCTGTGAATATTAAAAGACTTTTTAAAAATTCATTTTACAACCTGATCACAGCTCCCTCCCTCCTCTCCACCCAATTCCATATTCCCTTCCTTCTCCTCAGAAAAGGGGATCCCCCATCAATCCACCCCAGATCTTCACGTTGCATCAGAACTAAGAGCATCTTCTTACACTGAGACTAGACAAGGCAGCCCAGCAAGGGTAAAGTGGTTCACAAACAGGCAACAGAGTCCATGTCAGAGACAGCACCTACTCCACTTGCTAGGGAATCTACATGAAGACCAATCTGCCTATCAGCTCTAGATGTGTAGGGGGCCTACACATTCTATAGCTGATTCGTTCATTTTAGTTGGTGCTTCAGTTTCTGTAAGTTCCCAGGGGTCTACGTTAGTTGACTCTGTTGATCTTCTTGTGGAATTCTTGCCCCCCTCCAGATTCCTCTATTCTTCCTCCCATTCTTCTAACAAGACTCCTTGAGTTCCACCTAATGTCTGGTTGTGGGTCAATGAGATTTATTTCTGATTGATTACACTATGTATACATTTATGTAGCTTTTATTTTTGTAGTCTCCGTTCTCTGAATGTTTCAAAATGAGAGTGTCTGTATCTTAATATGTAAATAACAGCATTGTTCTAAAGTATAAAAGACAAGTAGATATATAAATTATGAATCATAAAGTTATATTAAGTCAAAGAAACAAACTTTAAAAAAACATACAGTATAATTTCATTTTGTAACAAGAATAAGAGGGAAACTACACTGTTAGGGGACTAACTAAATGTTTATAACTAATACACCATGCTTATTTCTGAGGATATATAAATGGGCTATTCGCCTTGACACCATAACACTTGTTTCTGGTTCTGGATTGTTGCAGCTCCTTTGAAGACTGGGTAAACACCTAATACTTTGAATGAAGTACAGAACTATTTAGAGAAATGGAGTATAAAACATTTGTGATAGTGTGAATAAGAATGGTCCCCCATAGGATCATATACTTGAACATGTAGTCACCAGGGAGTGACACTATTTAAAAAGATGAGGAGTTTTCTCAGCAGAAAACAGATCAGACACCAAAGAAGACGAGTGGCCCAGATGATCCAGCCTTGCAGACTTCTTCAATAGCAGTTTCCTCAAAAGTCTATAACCACAACAACTCAAAATAGCTAAGATCGTTCAGCTCCACAGACTACTCCAGCCAGATCTTCAGTAAAGTTCTGAAGATCAGCTTCTGTCTATGAACTTCGTAGGACATCTAAATAGCTGAGCACAAAGGGACTGAACATCAAATGATTCTATTAACATTTTTAACCATTTTTCCATTCTTATTTGGGCCCCAAACAGGTTTACTACGTCCCAAATCAGCAGGAAGTCATTTTAAGAGAACAACGTCCCATCCCCAGAAGGTGGGGAGGGTGTTCTCCCCCTTTGGTTATTTGGTAGATAATAGAAAATTTTGTTATTTAGGGAAAAGACTACAAGCTGTTAAATGGTCTTGTTAAATGGGTTTTGGAGGTTAGACCAAGGGACTTCTCTCTTTTGCTTTTCTGTATCCTCCTTTCTCTCCTATATGGGAGTGAACAGACTTGAGAAAAATGGGACATAGACATAGTATAGGAAAGAACAAGAAAAAAGGAAAAAAAAAGAAAAAAAAAGATGAGGAGTTGTGGTCATGTTGGAGGAAGTATGCCACTGGAGGTGGAGTTTGATGGTTCAAAAGTCCATGCCAAGCCAAGAGTCAAATCAATCTCTCTCTCTCTCTCTCTCTCTCTCTCTCTCTCTCTCTCTCTCTCT
>CAJQZJ010000249.1:2524097-2541444 GCA_907164525.1 Lophiomys imhausi | reverse complement strand
TCTCTCTCTCTCTCTCTCTCTCTCTCTCTCTCTCTCTCTCTCTCTCTCTCTCTGCCTCTACTAGCTACTGCTGTAGTGCCTGACTGCATCCCACCACCCTGCCATGATGATAATGGGTTAAATGTCTGAAACTGGAAGCAAGACCCCAGTTAAATGCTTTCTTTCATAGGAGTTGTTTTGGTCATAGTGTCTTTTCACAGCAATAGACATCCTTCTTCCTATGTTCCTAAATTAGGTAGTACAATCCAATTTTTTCTGAAATATCTTGTTTTGTGAAATGATGGATATTACTATTCAAGTCATTCTAAGATGAGTTTCTTTTATTGGATCCAATATTGTTATCAAAATTATTTTAAGAGACTCCTAATTATTAATATATTTTTATTTCATTAGATTTGAAAATCATGTATTAATAAATCTGTGATGTATACTGCTAAATCTATGTTCATATAAACACATATGCATTTAGTTATTATATTCAGATAGGCACCATTGTAAATGGTAAGAATTAGACATGTGAAAATAAACTATCCCTGTGAATTTATAGTCCAGATTCTGGTATAAGAGAGGCAACAAAAATAAGTTAGTGCATTATATGGTAATTACAAAGTTATTAATTGATGTGACAAACAGTAAAGCAGAAGGATATGGATAAGGGATAAGATAAAAGCTGTCATTTTAAATAATATGACTGCTGAAGTGCCTATTCATCTGTGAAATTTTCATCATTTCAATTTAGTCTCTGAGACCCTTGTATAAAGATTCAAACTAAAGAAATTAAGCTGCATCTTGTAAAACTTTTGTACTTTAGATTATAAAAATTCTTGACACAAGAAGTTGTTGGGTCCATGATGTCTGTCCTAGAGGATATTACTTGAGCAAATAAATAAATAGTCATTCTCTGGAAGATGGTGCCCATCAAAGCATTGAAGAAGCAACAAAGTCTCTTAGGGTAATTAGGAAATGTTTATTTGAAACAAATTCATTTCATTGCTTTCAAAGTTAAACACGCTCTCCACCATTCATCCAAGTTCTAGGAATTAATCCAATAGCAAAATAAAGGGAACTTAGTGGGCGCCAACTTTGCCAACTTGGAGGAGTGCTTCTTACTGGCTTACTCCTCTGGGCTTCCTTATGGAAGAAAACTGAAGTACATGCCAGCAAACCCTCACCTCTACAGCTGAGCTGTGTTCTGGATAATAAAATGTCATAAACTGAGGTTTCCTCAAACCTGGTGTACTGGCAAGTTTTGTGTCAACATGGGGTGAGGTAGAGCCATCTGGGAAGAAGGGAACCTCAACTGAGAATATTTCCATATCAGACTGGCCTATGAGCAAGCCTGTAGTCTATTTTCTTGGTTGATGATTTATATGGTAGGCCTGGTCTCACCATGTGAGAGAGAGAGAGGAGAGAGAGAGAGAGAGAGAGAGAGAGAGAGAGAGAGAGAGAGAGTGTGTGTGTACAATTTTTCTGAGACCTGAGACCTGGTCTCACTCTATAGGCCTAACTGGCTTGGAAATCACTGTTGAATGAACACAGATTCACCTGCCTACGCCTTGAAAAGGCTGGAATTTAAGACATATGCTACCATGCTCATAATAAGAGGAACAACAATGCATATATACATAAGCACACAATAAAGAAGGTCATGAGAACACATATAGAAATTGGAGTAATGCATCCAAAAACTCAGGACCTTTTTGAAATCAAGATCCAAAGTTTACTGGTTGAATGAACAAGCTAGCAAGCAGCAAGGCAACAGAAGGGAGTATATCCTTGCCAAGACCATGATTTCTGCCTTCTACTACACAGAACAAGGAAAGAAAAGCCACTGTTCTGTCTAAAGTCATTCAGTTTTGGGTATGCAGCAATAGAGGACTGCTGGCCTCATCCTTATAGCTCAAGAAGAGAACAGGAATCAAGGACAAAGAGAAAAGTCTCAGGTGCCTCTTCACACGAAATCCAGGCCATCACCCTTTATTGTAACTGAGGACAATTCTGTGGTAGACCAATGATGTGAAAGTATGTCCTCCTTTCTATTAGTATACCAAACATTGGATTTAGGACTTGCAAAAAATTCAGTGACTTTACACTCATTATTTTTAATGTTTATTTATTAATTCAAGTTACATCTCCATCACAGTGCCCCCTTTCTACCCCTGCCAGTCCCATACTCCCACTCTCACTCCCCTCTCCCTCCTATCCTACTCCTCCGGAGTGGGGTGTCCCTACATTATCAGTCCCCCCCCCACCAATTTCAGCAGTCATATGAAGGCTAAGAGCTTCCTCATGTACTGAGCACCTACATGGCAGCACCACTAGGGCAAAGTGTCCCACTAACAGGTAACAAGGTCTATGTTCCTGTTCCTTTTGGTGTGTTGGTTGTAGGATAGTTATCCTGTATTATATGGCTAAAATCCAATTATATGTGAATAGATGCCATGTGCATCCTTCTGAGTCTGGGTTAGCTCACTCAGGATGAGCTTCTCTAGTTCCATCCATTTGGCTGCAAATGGCATGATTTAGTTGTTTCTGATGGCTCAATAGTATTCCATTGTGTAAATGAACCACAGTTTGTTTGTTTGTTTTTATCCATTCTTTGGTTGAGGGACATCTGGGATGTTTCCAGTTTCTAGCTATTACAAATAAGGCTGCTATGAACATAGATGAGGAAACGTCCTTGTGATTTGGTCAGGAATCATTTGGATGTATACCCAGAAGTGGTATGGCTGAGTCTTGAGGTAGAGCTATTTCTAGTTTTCTAAGATATCACCAGATTGATTTCCACAGTGGTTGTACAAGTTTGCACTCCCACCAGCAATGGAGGAGTGTTCCCCTTTCTCCACAATCGCGCCAGCATATGCTGTCATTTGAATTTTTTATTTTAGCCATTCTGACAGGTGTGAGATGGAATCTCAGAGTTGTCATGAGTTGCATTTCTCTGATAATTATGGATGGTGAGCATTTCTTCAAGTGTCTCTCAGTCATTAGGGATTCCTCCTTTGTGAATTCTTGGTTTAGCTCTGTTCCCCATTTTTTGATTGGATTATTTGGTTTCTTGCCATTGAATTTCTTGAGTTCTTTGTAAATTATGGATATTAGCCCTCTGTGGGATGTGGGGTTGTTAAAGATCTTTTCCCACTCTGTAGGTTGCCATTTTGTTCGAATGACAGTGTCCTTTGCCTTACAGAAACTTTTCAGTTTCATGAGGTCCCATTTATTGACACACTCATTTTTTTAAATACAGTCACATTCATGGGTATAGGGTTAAGACTTGAACATACCTTTGAGGGGGACATGCTTTAACTCTCTAAACTACCTAAAGTCAAAAACTAAGCTACAGAAATTCGCATGAGACTCTGGATTAGTCAGTGCTCATGAAAGCATTGGAATCAAACTGTCTCTGTATTCTTAATAACTACAAAAATTAATATTTAATAATAGGTGATATGGCATGCTAGCTATGAGAATATTGAGTCTTCAGAGGGCTCTTCTCCATGAGCCTTCTTTGGAGTTAGATTACAGATAAAAAATATAATTTAGGACATATTTAGGGATAAAATTATCATGCATCCTGATTCTAAAATACCAATCTTGAGTAATTCAGAATAAAATTTTATTGGAAATGGAATCATTGCTAATGTAGTCAAACATATTAGATGTGATGGGTATTCTTGCTTGCCAACTTGACTATATCTGGATTTAACTAAAACCCAAATGACTAAGATCACCTGTGAGGAGTTTTTTTTATAATTAAATTATTTGAACTTGGAAGACCAACTTCTAATCCAGATCTTTGAGGTGGGAGGATAAATTTTTAACTTGAGATCTTTTGAGGTGAGAAGATCCATGTTCAATCTGAAACATACTTTCTGCTGGTAGACCCAGCCTACATTAAGGACATGAAAGAAGGACACTCTTTCTCTCTCTCACCCTTTGCCTTCTTGTTCTTGCCCTTGTTAGCAAGTCCATTACTTCACTGGCATTAGAACCTACTTCTTTGGGATTCCAGTATATACTGAAGACCAGCTGAGATATCCATATCTGTAGATTCCCTTCATCGGCAGCCATTGTTGGGTCAGCTGGACCACAGCTTGTACATCATTCTAATAAATTCCATATGGAATTCCATTCCATAAATTCCATATCCATTCTAATAAATTCTATAAATTATGCATTCATACACACACTCATACGGGGGGGGGAGGAGAGAGAGAGAGAGAATCACTCTATAAGTTCTGTTACTCTGACGAACCCTGACTAATACACAAGATTATCTGATGGGCCCTGTGATTAGTTTTATATGTCAATTTGTACAACCAAGAATCACCTGAGAAGAGAGCCCCAACTAAGGAATTACCTAGATCAGATTGACCTGTGAGAATGAGTGTGGGTGAATTTTCTGATTCCTAGTTGATGTAAGAATGCCCACCATACTGTAGGTAACACTATTCCCTAGGAAGGTGGTCCTAGCCTATATGAGAAAGAGAGTTGAGCATAAGCCAGCCTACCTGCCACTCAACCATCCAACAGCATCCTCTATGATCCCTGGTATAATTATTTGGCTATGAAGTGAGTTTTTTTGGTCAGAAGTACTGCTGTGTGCATTAGCAAGCAGGATTGCCTTCAAGTTTATGTCTTGAGTTCCTGCCTTGTCTTCTTTCAATGATGGATTGTGACTTGGAACTGTAAGCTGAATAAACTGTATCCTTCCTAAGTTGCTTTTGCTTATTTTATCTCAGCAACATAAATGCAACTAGAACAGGCCCTAATTTACTGTGAATAATGTCTAAAAGGGTGAATTGGTCTGGAGTTGTACACATGGAGTGAAGATGATGGGAAGATAGACCCACAAAAAAGGCAAAATCCACAGCCAAAGAGTAGACTTGGACATAGCCTCCTTTCATAGCCCTCAGAGAGATATGGTGTTGTTGACAACAGACTTTTGAAATTCCATTCCTGTGGTGGTTTGCATGAGAATGGCCTGATAGGGTCACATAGTTGAATGCTTAGTCACTAGGGAATGAAATAGTCTCATAAAAGAAATAGAAAGTATGGTTCTGTTGGAGGAAGTATGTCACTGGGGGTAGGCTTTGAGGTTTCAAAATCCCAATGCCAAGCCCAGTTTCTCTTTCCCTTTCTCTCTCTGCCTGTGGATCAGGGTATTATTCTCAGCTACTGCTCCATTGCCATGCCTGTAGGCATGGTCCTGTCATAATAATAATGGATTAAACCTCTAAAATTGTAAGCCAGCCCCCAATTAAATAATTTCCTTTATAAATGTGGCCTTGGTCATGGTATTTCTTTAGAGAGATAGAACAGGGACTAAGGCAGAAGTTAGTACCAGAAGTGGGGTATTGCTGTGACAGGCCTGACCATGCTATTTGTTGGAAGAATATGGAAGACTTTGGGGGTTTGGACTAGAAAAATTGTTAGATGCTTTAAATGGGGCTTAATGGGCCATTATTGTAGGGGCATGGAAGACAGTGCTGTGAGCAAATAGAACTTTGTAACCCAATTCAAGAAATTTCAGAGGCAAAAATATTAGTACGTGGCCTAGAGACCATTCTTGTGATATTTTGGCAAAGAATGTGGCTGCCTTTTTCCCTTGTCCTAAAGATATGCCTAAGGCTAAATTAAAGAGTTTTGGACTAATATCATTGGCACAGGAAATTTCAAGACAGCCTAGTATTGACTCTGTCATGAAGTTATTAACAGTCACTCTTATGCACATCTACAATGAAAAGGAACAATTGGAGGAAGGAGAAATACAAAATGGACAATGGGAAGATAAAAAGAGCACCAGAAAAGTTTATGTTGGAGTCCAGTATTGTATTCAGGAAGATAAAAATCTTAAAGAAAAACCTGGTGCTAAATGGAATAAAAGGAATGGTAGGTAACCTCAGGGTAGGAACTCATTCAGCTAAGCTCCAACTCATGAAAAGAATTCAAGGAAAGTTTGACAGCAAAATGGAACTGACAGCAACAGAAATCTGATGTAATGTAATAGGGGAGGGCAAGTTCTAGCCCCATCAAGCACCAGAACTTGGCAGCTTCAGCCATGTGGTTCTAGCTTTAAAGTCAAGAATACAAGAAAGGGGTTACGGAATGTCCTTCTTCAGCTAATGAACGTTGCTGAGGCCAGGTGTGTGTCAGGAGTGTCCCTGCAAGGAGGCTGAGAGAGGCCATTGTGTGAAGCTGTGAAAGTGAAGTCGGGATTGTGTTGGAGACCCCAGGATGTTAGAGATGCAAGAACCATGGAAACCCTGCCAAGGAGAGCTGCTAATAGGGTGTGGAATAAGCCCTAGAAAGAGAAGTCTGTTGCAGTCAACAAAGCTGAAAGGAGTTGGAGGTCTGAAGAGTACTTTGACATCAGACATGAAGATATAGAATTGGGAATTTGCCTTGCTGTTTTTAATTTTACAGAGGTTACAGTTAAGAAATTGCCATGAGTGTCAGAAGAGACTTTGAACCTTGGGCTTTTACACAGTGTTTAGATTGTGATAGACTATGAAGACTTTTTAGGTTGGACTGAATACATTCTTTTCATTATGATATGTTTCCAAGCCTATGTGGGCCAGGGAGTAGAATATGATAGTTTAAGTAAGAACGGCCTCCATAGTCTCAACTATTTGAATGCTTATTCATCAGGGAGTAGAAATGTTTGAAAGGATTTGAAGGGTTTGGAGTAGGTGTGGCCTTGTTGGAGGAAGTTTGTCACTGTGGGTGGGCTTTAAAGTTTAAAAAGCCCATGCAAGACCCCCTCCCAAGTCAGTCAGTCTCTCTCTCTCTCTCTCTCTCTCTCTCTCTCTCTCTCTCTCTGCCTAACAATCAGGATGTAGAGCTCTCAGCTACTTCTTCAGCATCATGCTTGCTGTCATGCTCCTTGCCATGATAATAATGGACTAACCTCTGAAATTGTAAGCAAGTCTTGAATTACATGCTTTCTTTATAAGAGTTTCCTTAGTCATGGTGTCTCTTCACAGCAACAGAACAGTCACTAAGTCACCATCTGATCATCTTATTGCTCTACTTAAAACTATAGAGACAAAGCCAAACTCAGCAAAGTGGCACCACAACCATCTCTTCAGTGCTTGTGTTTTGTCACCTACAGCTTCAGTTCCTGGACAGAGTTTGCAGAAGCACCCTTCCACGCTGACCTGTTTACCTGTGTCAGGGCACTGCTAACTGCTCCCTTCACCATACAGAACTCCCAAACTTTCCTTTTGTGATGGTATCTTGATAGCTGGTAATCATCCCACATGTCTCCAATGTCACTCCCCTATTTTCTCCTACATGTTCCAATAGCACCTATACCAGACTCGACAGCATAATCACCATCCTTTATAACTCCTGTCTGGGCACAGGATCTTCTATATTATGTCAGCCTCCATTTACTCATGAGCCTTCCCCTGCTATTCAATGCTTAAACAGAATGATCACTCACTCTTGACAGCCACAGTTTTTTTTTGTTTGTTTGTTTGTTTGTTTTGTTTCTTGTTTTTGTTTCTCAAGACAGGATTTCTCTGTGTATCCTTGACTGTCCTGGACTCACTTTGTAGACCAGGCTGGCCTTGAACTCACAGAAACCCACCTGCCTCTGCCTCCCGAGTACTGGGATTAAAGGTGTGCGCCACCACCCCCGGTGACAGTCACAGTTCTGAGGACTGTCCCAATCATATCCTATTACTTCACCTTTGCTTGCCAGGCAAATTATTTGGTGGTGTTGTTTATATGGACAGGATCCACACCTATTTGTTCACTATTCTGAACTATTCCTCAGAGACTACAACTATTATTGTAAAAAAAGAAATAATCCTCAAAATAAAAAAGAATAAAAGTCTAATGAATTTCCATTTTTGAATGGAAAACTGAGATCTTAATGAGAGATGATCTGCAGACTGAACCATAATGTTTTCACTTATATTAATAAATTTAGTAGTTAAATGAGTAAAGTATTATACTACATGTACAGAATTACTTCAAGGATAAAACATTCAGCCACCTTAATGCATGTGGTTGGGGATATTTTGAATCAAATTGAAAATCTGCTGTGTGAGTAGCTCTTCCAGCTGTGCTAGCACATCCCTCTTTAGTTCAGACTTTCATTTTTAGCTCTATCACACCCTATGAATAGGAACTCGAACTGCTTGGATCAGTTACACAGCCTTGTCAAAATAACCTAACCTGCAATTATAACATCCTGAGGTGCTTTTCTCAAATGTTCCATGAAAACTTTTTTGTTAAAGAATTTTGTATAGCTCTCTCGCCACTTAAAACTAAACTGCATTACCCCTCTAAATCTTTACAGATAGCAAAATATGGGTCTTACACTGGTAAAATCTAGATCTTATGCATTTTACTAGTAGATACAAATTATTTGTAAGATAGGTAATATATTGCTGAGCTACATGACACAGAATGTATTTCATAAATGTTATTTTATTTCATCAAAAAACTCTGTATACAACAGTTCTTAGTCAAACAGTACAGGTACATTTTTCACTCGTCATTGAAAACCTAACTAGGAGAAAATACCTTGTGTTGAGTTCCCAAACTTCTGATCTAAATGTGTCCAAATACAATTTTAAAATAGAGAGGTGGTTTTAATGCTGGATTTTAAAACATGGATTGCTCATTCTTTAAAGACTTATTAAATGTTTAATATGCTTCCAGTATCCACTGAACAAGGTATAATTAGACACTCAAGAACAATACCAATTAATGCCTCCCTTTAAGAGCTTTCAAACTATAAGATAAGGCAGGCCATTCATATTTGCACTTATCCTAACAGCATAAGAAAGTTGGCATTTTCTTCACTGTACAATTTTTTCTCATTTCAAGCTTTCTAATATTACAGTTTTACCTTGAAAACATTAATTAACATGCCTCACCTCTCCAATCTGAAAGGCTGAAGCATGGCTTGCCTCTACAATACAACAGGAAATGCTGTTATTCACAGGACTGGTTATACATGCTTTCCACTTAATTCTTATAACAACCTAGCATTGCACAAGTTAAAAGAGCCTTTTGGCAGGGAGGGAAACATGAGCTCGGCAAACTGAAATGCTGAAGGTGGAAGGCTGTAGGTTTACATCGCCCTTGAAAAAGGAAATTCATCCACTACTGTGCTGGGCAACCATTAACCCCAGAAGCACTCAAGGATGCAGGGAAAACAGATGGCTTCTCATGTAAGGACAGTACACTGAAATAGGAGGCCTGTGTTACACTTCTATAAAATAAAGATCCTGTGCAACCTGGAGCAGCCTCATAAAAACAGTGGTTCCTGGATGTAAACTGCCCAGTTATACATCCTGGCTTCAATGCTGCTTCTGTGACCTTCATGGAGCTCCTTAATTTTTCAAAACCCCATTTCCTAAAGAGTAAAAAGAGTATATAGAGGCAACTCAATAAAAAGTTTCTAGTTTAAGATGGCAAATTAAGCATCCATTCACTAACATATTTATACTGATTGTGGTACACATTCTGATTCTAGGAGTGTTAAAATAAATTTCTCTTGAGGAAATTACAGCACAATTACTACAATAAAGACATTTTAAAACAACAATGAACATACAATTTCAATTAAAACAGGAAATAAAAGCCATACAAATTATTGAACCTGGGTACATAACAATTGATTCAGTAAAACAATGAAAACTGAGTTCCAACTTGACAATAGGGGATGCAAAGAAAAAAAAAAGAATCCAATTTCTAGCAAGGAAGCAAATATATATGACTCAGGGCCTGATGACACTAGCATGACACTCGTGCTGTAGACTGATATGTTTGTGTCCACTACAAATATACAGATCAAACCCTATGTGCTATCATGATGATCTGGGAAGACTCCTCTGGGAGGCTACTATACAGTATGATATTCCATCCATGGTTCAAGACAGGCAGTGGGAACTAGAAGTTCCCATTTCCTACAAAGATCTTGCCTTCTCTGACTTTCTATTTTGGAGTTGGCCATGGAGAAGTTATCTGACCTCACCTTGTCTGTCTCCCAGCTCTTAGCTAGGCATAGGGAGTGATGAAGAAGTCTTACTGTGTTTCTGCACTGAACGAATTACGCTCAATTATGCCCTGTTTATCCTGTAACATTTCAATACGGTGGTCCTTGCTGCAATCATGCCTGTAGAATGAAAGATCCATAAAACCCTGAAGGAAGGGTTTCACGGGCTTCTGATGAGGCGTTTCTAGAGAACTGCACAACAGAGAGCACAGGGAGGCTGATTTGTGCTCCTCCCACACCTCAGCCTGGGCAATCTTCATCTCCAGCCTTTGTAATATCTTTTTATAATAACCTAAGCACCAGTGTTTGTCTGAGCCCTGTGAGCCATTGAGCAAATGATTTCAATTCAGTGAATAAGTTGCAGTTCATAGCTGGTTCTTCAGAACCATGGGTAAAACTATCAAGTGCCAAAATGGGTGTGTAGAAGCTGTTTTGGTAAAAATCATTGGCTTCTCACCTGGGCCAACCAGGTGACGAAGAGCTAACTGGAAGACCAGCATCACTGCCTTCACTTTGTATTTCTCTCCTTTGCTTTGGCTGAAGGTATGGAGTCAAGTTATTGTCCTTAACCTTTTCTTTTGAGTCACCTTGGATTCTAGGAATAGCAAATCTCAAAAGAATGAACCCTCTACGTCCATGAGAAAGATTATCCATGAGTATATGACCAAACCCAGAGGCAGAAGCAATCATCTCCTGAGAACTACCTTGTCCTCGCACCCTGACTATAGCTGAGACCCTGATGGAGATCACACCATGATGAGAACTGCTCTAATTACCTGTCCCCCAGTACTAACTCTATTGAAGCCTAAAGCCTAACTATCTGATGAGATCTGGGGTCATGGGACCCCATTATCTGTTCTTCTCAATATGAGTATATGCGAGTCCTTCTCTGCCTTTTATTACCCTCCCTCCACATCTCCTCTATCCTTTTCTCTATATATGTGTATATGCACACGTGTGTACATACGTGCCTGTGAAAACCAGAGGTCAACTTGAGATGTCCATCCACCGTGTTTTTGGGATGGCCTCTTGCTGGCCTGGGGCTTGCAGACTGGACTAGGCTGACTGGCAAGCAAGCTCCAGGACCCACCTGCCTCAAATTCCCCAAAGCTGGATTACAAGCACACTCTACCATTGTTGGGAGCCGCTTTCGCCATTACAAGATGGCGCTGGCTTCCTGCTTCCTGGTTCTTCACGAAAAGCTTGGTCTTGAGCGCGCCTGCGCAGGGCGTGTTTACTTACTACAATGCGCTTGCGCAGAACTACTTATATAACATGCTAATTAGGTTTTCTGTATGAGCCAATGAGGGCCTGGCGTTCCTCCCGAACAGTATATAAGCAGTGGATTTTCGGACCTCAGGGTCCCTCACCATTGTCAACTGAAGAGAGATGAACAATAAACGCTGTCAGAAGAATCCTGAGTGTGGTGTGCTCCTTATCGGCGAGGACGCGCGCTACATACCATACCAAACATTTTTTTGTATGTGGTTTTTGGGAAATCAAACTCAATTCTTTGTACTTGTTTGGTAATCTATCTCCCCAGCCCTAGTGGACGTTTAATTGGTAAATTTGGGAGGGTAGCCAAGCATAGCTTGTTTGGGTTACCAAGGACCAGGATGTTGCCTTAAATATTCCAGTATTTGGCCAGGAAATATCTTCAACAAAATCATAGAAGGAAACATGCCAAACCTAAAGAAAGAGACGCCAATAAAATTCCAAGAGGCTTAAAGAACAACAAAGAGATTAGATCAGAAAAGAAACTCCTCTCGTCACATAATAATTGAAACTCGAAATGTACAGAACAAAGAAAGAATATCAAAGGCTGTAAGAGAAAAAGGTCAAGTAACATATAAAGGCAGGCCCATCGAATTACACCTGACTTCTCCTTAGAAACGTTAAAAGCTAGAAGGGCCTGGACAGATGTCCTACAAGCCTTGAGAGAACATAGGTGCCCAGCCAGACTACTATACCCAGACTCTATCAACATAGATGGAGAAAACAAGATATTCTATGACAAAATCAAATTTACAAAGTATCTACCCAAAATCCAGACCTACAGAAGATCCTAGAAGGAAAATTCCAACCCAGAGAAGACAATTACACCCAAAAAAACACAGGAAACAAAAAACTCCATTGCAGCTAAATCAAAAGAAGCACACAAACACCACTTACACCAAAATAATAGCAAATCACAACCTTTGGTCATTAATATCCATCAACAGCAATGGACTCAACTCCCCAGGAAAAAGACACAGGCTTATAGAATGGATCCATAAAGAAGACCCATCATTTTGCTACATACAAGAAACATATCTCACGAACAAAGATAGATGCTACCTCAGAGTAAAGGGCTGGGAAAAGGTTTTCCAAGCAAATGGACCCAGGAAGCAAGCTGGAGTAGCCATCTTAATATAAAATAAAATAGACTTTCAACTGAAGTTAATCAAAGAAGATAGAGAAGGGCATTACACACTCAAAGGAAATATTCATTAAGAGGACATCGCAATGTTGAATATCTATGCCCCAAATACAACGGCACCTACATTTGTAAAAGAAACTCTTCTAAAGCTTAAATCACACATCGATCCCCACACATTAGTAGTGGGAGACTTCAACACCCCACTCACACACAACCAATGGATATCTATGCCCCAAATACAAAGGCACCTACATTTGTAAAAGAAACTCTTCTAAAACTTAAATCACACATCTATCCCCAAACATTAGTACTGGGTGACTTCAACACCCAACTCACAACCAATGGACAGATCATTAAGACAGAAACCAAACAGAGAAATAATGAGTCTAACAGAGCTCATGAACCAAATGGACCTAACAGATATCTACAAAAAGTGTCACCCAAACAAAAAAGAATACACCTTCTTCTCAGGACCACACAGAACCTTCTCCAAAGTCGACCATATAGTCAGACACAAAGCAAGCCACAACAGATATAAGAAAATTGAAATAACCAATTGTGTCTTATCAGACCACCATGGAATAAAGGATTTCAACAACAACAAAAAGCCTACATACACATGGAAATCGAACAACTCTTTACTGGATGACTACTGGGTCAGGGAAGAAATAAAGAAGGAAAACAAAGACTTCTTAAAGTCCAACAAAAATGAAGGCACAACATACCCAAACCTATGGGACACAATGAAAGCTGTGCTACGAGGAAAGTTCATAGCACTAAGTGCCTTCAAAAAGAAAATTGTGACAACTCATATTAGCGAATAAACAGCTGAACTGGGTGAATTGGAAAAAAAAAAAAAAAAAGAAGAAGAAGCAAACACTCCCAAGAGTAGAAGGCAGAAAATCATCAAACTTAGGGCTAAAATCAACACTTAGAAACAAAAGAACAATACAAAGAATCAATGAAACTAAGAGTTGGTTCTTGAGAAAATCAATAAAACAGACAAACTCTTAGCCAAATTAACTAAAAGGCAGAGGGAAAAAACCCAAAGCAACAAAATCAAAAATGAAAAGGGAGAAATAACAACAGACACTGAGGAAATCCAGATAATCTTTAGGTGGTACTTTAAAAATCTATACTCCACCAAATTTGAAAACCTAAACGAAATGGACAATTTTCTTGATAGATTCCACCTTCTGAAGCTTAATCAAGATCAGGTTAACAGATTAAACAGCCCTATAACCCCTAAGGGAATAGAAACAGTCATTAAAAACCTCCCAACCAAAAAGAGCCCAGGGCCAAAGAAGAGCTAATACGAATACTCTTCAAACTCTTTCACAACATAGAATCAGAAAGAACACTGCCAAACTCATTCTATGAGGTCACAGTCACCATGATTCCTAAACCACACAAACACCCAACAAAGAAAGAGAACTTCAGACCAATCTAACCTCATGAACATAGATGAAAAAATACTTAATAAAATACTGGCAAACCAAATCCAAGAACACATCACAAGTATCATACACCATGATCAAGTAGGTTTCATCCCAGGAATACAAAGATGGTTCAACATATGAAAATCCATCAATGTAATTCACTATATAAACAAGTTGAAAGGAAAAAAAAACCACATGATCATCTCGCTAGATGCTGAAAAAACATTTGACAAAATTCAACACCCCTTCATGCTAAAAGTCCTGGAGAGAACAGGCATACAAGGACCATACCTAGAAATAATAAAGGCAATATACAGCAAGCCAGTAGCCAACATCAAATTAAATGGAGAGAAACTTGAAGCATTTCCTCTAAACTCAAGGACAAGACAAGGATGAAAGTGGTTTCAACATATTTCTTCAACATAGTACTTGAAGTTCTTGCTAGAGCAATAACACAGCTAAAGGAGATCAAGGGGATACAAATTGGAAATGAAGAAGTCAAATTATCCCTGTTTGCAGACAATATGATAGTATACATAAGCAACCCCAAAAATTCCACCAGAGAACTCTTACAGCTGATAAACACCTTCAGCAAGGTGGCTAGATACAAAATTAACTCGAAAAAACAATCAGAAGCCCTTCTTCATACAACACATAAATGGGCTGAGAAAGAAACTAGGGAAACAACACCCTTCAAAATACCCACAGACAATATAAAATACCTGGGGGTAACTCTAACCAAGCAAGTGAAAGACCTATACAACAAGAACTTCAAGTCCTTGAAGAAAGAAAGTGGCCATCAGAAGATGGAAAGATCTCCCATGTTCATGGATAGGTAGGATGGACATAATAAAACTGGCCATTGTACCAAAAGCAATATACAAATTCAATGCAATTCTTTATAGACCTGGAAAAAGCAATTCTCAACTTCATATGGAATAGCAAAACACCCAGAATAGCTAAATCAATCCTGTACAATAAAAAAAAAAAAAAAAAATCTGGAGGTATCACCATCCCAGATTTCAAGCTGTGCTACAGAGCAATAGTATTAAAAACAGCATGGTACTGGAATAGAAAGAGACCAATGGATGAATGGATATATGGAATCGAATTGAAGACCCAGAAATGAAACAACACACCTATGCTCATTTAATCTTTGACAGAGAAGCCAAAACCGAACAATGGAAAAAGGACAGCATCTTCAACAAATGGTGCTGGTCCAATTGGATGACCACATGTAAAAGAATGAAATTAGACCAATACTTATCACCTTGTACAAAACTTAAGTCCAAGTGGACTGTAGACCTTAACATAAGGCCAGACACACTAATTCTACTAGAAGAGAAAATGGGGAAAACCCTCGAACTCATCGGCACAATTGACAACTTCCTGAACAGAATAGCTCAGGATCTAAGACCAACAATCAATAAATGGGACCTCATGAAACTGAAAAGTTTCTATAAGGCAAAAGACACTGTCATTTGGACAAAACGGTAGCCTACAGATTAAGAAAAAAATATTCACCAACCCCACATCTGCCAGAGGGCTATTATCCAAAATTTACAAAGAACTCAAGAAATTAAATGCCAAGAAACCAAATAATCCAATCAAAAACTGGGGAATGGAGCTAAACAGAGAATTCCCAAAGGAGGAATTCCTAATGGCTGAGAGACACTTGAAGAAATGCTCAGCCTCCTTAGCCATCAGGGAAATGCAACTCAAGATGACTCTGAGATTCCATCTCACACCTGTCAGAATGGCTATGATCAAAAGCTCAAATGACAGCACATGCTGGCAAGGGTGTGGAGAAAGAGGAACCCTCCTCCATTGCTGGTGGGAGTGCAGGCTTGTGCAACCACTATGGAGGTAAGTCTGGTGATATCTTAGAAAACTTGGAATAGCTTTGCCTCAGGACCCAGCCATACCACTTCTGGGTATACACCCAAATGATTCCTCACCGAATCACAAGGAAGTTTCCTCATCTATGTTCATAGCAGCCTTATTTGTAATAGCTAGAAACTGGAAACACCCCAGATGTCCCTCAACCAAAGAATGGATTAAAAAAACTGTGGTGCATCTACACAATGGAATGCTACTTAGCTATCAGAAACAATGAAATCATGCAATTTGCAGCCAAATGGAAGGAACTAGAGAAGGTCATCCTGAGTGAGCTAACTCAGACCCAGAAGGATGCACATGGTATCTATTCACTTATAGTCGGATTTTAGCCATATAGTACAGGATAACTATACTACAACCAATGCTCCCATGGGAACATGAACATAGACTTTTTTTCCTGTCAATGAGACACTTTGCCCTAGTGGTGCTACCTTGTTGGCCCCTACTGTATGAGGAGGCTCTTGGCCCTCATATGACTGATGAACTGGGGTGGGGGACTGTTATGTAGGGACAACCCACTCCAGAGGAGTGTGATGGAAGTGATAGGGGGCAGAGGGTAGGAGGGCTGGACTGGGAGGGGTGGAAAGAGGACACTGCGATGGAGATGTAACCTGAAGTAATAAATATTTTTTTAAAAACCAAATTGGAATCAAAGAAATCAAAGTTTCCCTATGTGCAAAAGATATGATAGTATACATAACTGACCCCAAAAATTCCACCAGAGCACTCCTACAACTGATAAATACCTTCAGCAACGTGGCTGGATACAAAATTAATTCAAAAAAATCGGAAGCCTATCTTTATAGAAAAGATAAATGGGCTGAGAAAGAAATTAGGGAAACAACACCCTTTACAATTGCCTCAAACAATATAAAATACCTGGGGGTAACTCTAACCAAGCAAGTGAATGACCTGTATGACTAGAACTTTAAATCCTTGAAGAAAGAACTTGAAGAGGACATCAGAAGATGGAAAGATTTCCCATGCTCATGGATTGTAGAGAGCTGCGAAGTGCCGCGCCCTAAAGATGGCGCTGGTCTCCGCCTTCCACCAGCCCGACGGTGAGTGCTCTTTATGATAATAAGTTCATGGCAAAGACTGCTGATCTGGCTTGCTTCCGCATACGTAGACCTCTAAGATAGCACCACTTGGCTTTACTTGACTGGCTGTCTAATTAGTATTTAGCCTGTGGGTTGGGTCTGCCCCATTATTCGGAAGACTGTTTTCAAGGGACCTGAATAAACTGCAGGAGAAGAGCTTTTGTGAGTTGCGTCATTCCTTGCTGGACAAGGGGGGACGCGACAAAGTGGTGGCCCGTACGGGGAACCAGAAAAGACTCAGAACTCCTGCAGTCAGGGGAAGCGCTTGGTAAGTTCCTGGGATAAATCAGGACAATAAAGTTTCACGGAAATAGCGAACACAAGATAAAGTTTCGCGGAGATAGCGAACAAAAGATAAAGTTTCGCGGAGATAGTGAACAAGCAGTTAAGTTTTGCAGAAATAGCAAACAAAGGGTTAAGTTTCACAGGCAGTTGCGAACCTAAAGGGTTAAGTTTCGCAGGCAGTTGCGAA
>CAJQZJ010000249.1:2461320-2524087 GCA_907164525.1 Lophiomys imhausi | reverse complement strand
TTTTGTGAGTTGCGTCATTCCTTGCTGGACAAGGGGGGACGCGACAATGGATAGATAGGTTTAACATAATAAAAATGGCTATCCTTCCAAAAGCAATCCACAGATTCAATGCAATTCCTATCAAAATACCACCACAATTCTTTATAGACCTGGAAAACACAATTCTCAACTTCATATGGAATAACAAAAAGCCCAGAATAGCCAAATCAATCCTGTACAATAAAAAAACATCTGGAGGTATCACCATCCTAGATTTCAAGCTGTACTACAGACCAATAGTAATAGTAACAGCATGGTACTGGTATAGAAACAGACCAGTGGATCAATAGAATCAAATTGAAGACCCAGAAATGAACCCACACACCTATGGTCACTTAATTTTTGACAAAGAAGTCAAAACCGTACAATGGAAAAAGGACAGCATCTTCAACAAATGGTGCTGGTCTAACTGGATGTCAACATGTAAAAGAATGAAATTAGACCCATACTTATCACCTTGCACAAAACTTAAGTCCAAGTGGATCAAAGACCTTAACATAAAGCCCAACACATTAAAGCTGATAGAAGAGAGTGGGGGAAAAGCCACGAACTTATTGGCACAGGTGACAACTTCCTGAACAGAACACCAATAGCTCAGGCTTTAAGACCAACAATCAATAAATGGGAACTCACAAAACTGAGAAGCTTCTGTAAGGCAAAGGACACTGTTATTAGCACAAAGTGGTAACCTATAGATTGGGAAAAGATCTTTACCAACCTCACATCTGACAGAGGGCTAATATCCATAATTTGTAAAGAACTCAAGAAATTAAACACCAAGAAACCAAATAATCCAATCAAAAAATGGGAAACAGAGCTAAAGAGAGAATTCACAAAGGAGGAGATGCTAATGACCAAGAGACACTTCAGGAAATGCTCAACATCCTTAATCATCAGAGAAATACAACTCAAGACAACTCTGAGATTCCATCTCACACCTGTCTGAATGGCTAAGATCAAAAACTCAAATGACAGCACATGCTGGTGAGGTTGTGGAGAAAGGGGAACACTCCTCCATTGCTGGTGGGAATGCAAACTTGTACAACACTATGGAAATCAGTCTGGTGATATCTTAGAAAACTTGGAATAGCTCTACCTCAAGACCCAGCCATACCACTTCTGAGTATCCACCCAAAAGATTCCTGACCAAACCACAAGGACATGTCCTCATCTATGTTCATAACAGCTTTATTTGTAATAGCAAGAAAGTGGAAACAACCCAAATGTCCCTCGACTGACAAATGGATAAAAAAAAAAAAAAAACCTGTGGTACATTTACACAATGGAATACTACTACTCAGCTATCAGAAAGAAGGAAATCATGCAATTTGCAGCCAAATGGATGGAAGTAGAAAAGCTCATCCTGAGTGTGCTAACCCAGACTCAGAAAGATGTACATGGCATCTACTCACTTATAATTGGATTTTAGCCACATAACTAAAGGCTAACTAGCCATATAACACAGGATAACTAGCCTACAACCAACACACCAAAAGGATCAGGAACATAGAATTTGTTACCTATTAATGGGACAATTTGCCCTAGGGGTGCTACCATGTAGGCCCCCAGTGCAAGAGAAAGTTCTTAGCTCTCATATGACTGTTGAACTGAGAGGGGCTGATATGTAGGGACACTCCACATCGGAGGAGTGGGATGGGTGGGAGAGGGAAGAGAGGCTGGGAGGGTGGAACCGGGAGGGGTAGAAAGAGGGTACTATGATGGAAATGTAACTTGAAGTAATAAATAAGCATTAAAAAAAAAGATGAAACAGAGATTGAGGCTATAGACAACCAATGACTGGCCCACCTTGAGACTCACATCACAGGAGAGACCCCACCCCTAACACTATTAATGATACTCTGCTATCCTTGCAGACAGGAACTTAACATAACTGTTATCTGAGAGGCTTCATCCAGCAGCTAATGGAAACAGATGCAGAGAACCACACCCAAACATTAGGTGGAACTCTAGAAGTCTTGTGTAGGAGTTCGTGGAAGGATTGAGGGAGCTGGAGGGGTCCAGGACACCACAAGAAGACCTACACAGCCAACTAATTTGGGCCCATTGACTGAACCACCAACCAAAGAACATACATGGACTGGTCTTAGGCCCCCTACATATATGAAGCTGATGGGCTAGCTGGTCCTCAAGTGAGTCCCCTAACAATTGGAGCAGGGACTATCCTGTCTTAGACTCTGTTGCCTCCCTCTGGATCCTAGCAGGGCTGCCTTGTCTTGGCTCAAGAGGTGGTACTCAGTCCTAATGGAATGTGATGTGCCAGAGTGGGCTGCTACTGGGTGGAAGGGGATATGGGGGAAGTGAGTGGGATGATGGGACTGGTAGTAGAGGAGGGAGTGGGGTTGTGATTGGGATGCAAAATAAACAAATTAATTAATGAATGAAAAAAGAAAGGAAGGAATTATTTTCAGGCACTATATTTTGATCGTGGTTTCCTTTCCCACAACTCCTCCGAGATCCTCCCCACCTACTCAACTCCAAGCCTTCTTTCTGTCTCTCTCTTTAGAAAATAAACAGGCCAACAAACCTACAGCAAGAATTTTGATTTATTTTAAAACCCCAGTTATATTATGTGAATATGTTTTTGTTTTAATTCCAGGTGTGAGATACGGAGCTGTTTCAGATTGTTCACAGTCAGTAACTATTATTTGTCTCATGCCCTTGGAGGGGCATGATTTTTGCCAGCTGATGATGGTTTACATTTAGAATTCTGGGGACTCTTGAGAGGGCCTGTGGCATCTACTGCTCCCCCTGCTGCTGACCCCCCCCCCCAACTGCTCCTGGTCTCTGTTACTGCTTTTATTATTGCTGGATTTCTGGATTGCTCTTTGCTAAATTGCTGGGTGCTGGTTAGAGATATTTTGACAAGGAAGATGGACTTGCCCCAAGGAACTCAACACCCTTAATCAGCAGGAATTAGTTTTTTAAAAATCTACAAAAAAAACAAAAAAAAAAAAAGAAAAAAATCTACATCCCCTTTCCCCTCTATTCTTCTTTCTCCCCTACCTAGTGTTGGAAGGGGTTGGAAGGGATTGGGATGGAAAATAAAAGAACCCAATAAAGTAGCCAAAAAGCACAATTACACAAACCAGAGATTAAAAAACAAACAAAACAAGACAAACAACCCCCCCCCAAAAACTAAACCCACAAAATTGGAAACCATAATATACAAGCCAAAAAAAACCAGTAAGATTTTTTTAAAATGCCCAAACAAAGGGATATAAGACAAAAAATCTACAAAAACACCACTGAGTTCAATTTTTGTTCGTCATCTACTGCTGGGCATAGTAGTACATAAATACCCTTAAGTATGGTTTATTAGCCCAGTGAAACTCCATTGGAGAAAACTAATTTTTCCTTTATAAGTGAATGTCAATGGAGATAGCTTCTTGGTTAGGGATGGGAGCGCATGTACACTTCCTCCTTTCAATGCTGGTATCCCATCTGGCTTGAACATGTGCAAGCCCTGTCCATGTCTCTGTGAGTTCATATATGGGCCACAGGAATTTTAAATTACTTAAACTACTTCAGGTGGGAAGTGTATTTGTGCTATAAAGCTTGACATTTGAGGTACAAGGTCATCTTCCTTCAACAGTTTACACAATACAAATTTCAATTCCCCATTTCCCCACTGTCATCTGATGGATACAGGATGCTATTATAGAGTCCCATGTAAAGTGACATATTGGATTGCTTATCACTTTCTCCCTTTGATTGATGCTTCAGAACTGACCTGAGCTATCACCTGCTTGAGACACCCAAAGGAAGCACAGGGCAGGAAGCCACAGAGTGCTTTAGGCTCATGCAGGTTTTCAGCTTGGGTGGTAAACTGGATTACTTTATATACTAGTCTATGCTAGGGTTAAGAAATCTATGCACGGGGGCTGGAGAGATGGCTCAGCGGTTAAGAGCACTGCCTAGTGCTCTTCCAAAGGTCCTGAGTTCAATTCCCAGCAACCACATGGTGGCTCACAACCATCCACAATGTGATCTGGTGCCCTCTTCTGGAATGCAGGTGTACATGCAGATAGAGCACACATATGCATAAAATAAATAAAATAAATCTTTAAAAAAAAAAAAAAGAAATCTATGTACTTGCCCCTAGAAGCATTGCAGATGTGACTGCTATGTCACATGTGCATCAGTAGGTGGCAGAGAGGAGAGAGGCTATATCTACATTCAGTTTTTTGACCTATGAATATCTGAATGAATAGTAGCCTAACATTCCTGGAGAAAAAAAAAAGCAAACTGTATACCAATGCCACTTTGGCACCATGGAGCAGCCTGAGATGACTACCAGACCAGTACCAGGCAAGCACTGGATGGGCTCCCAGGACAGGAAAAAAAAAAACAGAAACTAGAAGAAGTCTGCCTGGCCCTGGATGTGGGGGTTGTGGGGTGAGCCAGCCCTAAAGGAATGAGTGTGGGAGAGCCAGCCCTGCCTTTGATCTGCTATGTGGAGCTGTTGGGTAGAGAGAGATTTTGCCCTCACCACCATTGGCCAACAGGAGATTTGGCCCAGAAGGAGTCATAAGAGCAGGATTTCTGTTCCTGTCCCTCACATGCTGCAGCCTTGGGAGAGCAGGCCCTGCACCTTTCCATAGAAGAACTGGCCATGCAAGTGGGGGGCTGCAGGTCCAGAACCAGGGCTTAGAGTTGGCCCACCCCAACATCTACCCCATGGATGAACTGCTGGAGTGCAAGAAGAGGTATGTTCCACAACCCAGGACTGCAGGATCTCCATGACATAAGACAGTTACAGCATATCTGAGAGGAGTTCCAGTGAGGCTCCAGTACTGACGGAATAGCAGAAACCAGGGGCCTCATACCAGACCAAGGAGTCATTATAATGAACATTTGCAAGCAGAATGTGTGGACAAAGGAGAATATTGTAGGACATACTGAGATACACTGCAGCTTCCACAATGAGCTCTTATTTTTTATGCTGGGACAGATTGCAAGGATGGAGGGTGGGTCTGGGGGGAGATGGGAGAGAACAGGGTGCATGATGTGAAATTCAGAAAATAAATTTTTTTCAATAAAAAAAAGAAATCCATGCAAAAATCTTTTAGTAATAAACATTGTGCTCTATAGAGAACTTCTACAGCTGTGGATAGGGAGTGATTGACTGAGATTAGATTTAGTAACCAGTCCTTTACCTAGGATTTTGACTAGGACCCGGCCATAGTCAACTGCTTATTGGGTACTTTTTTCATGCCTTCCACAAAGTACCCGACAAAAGCAACCCAAGGAAGGGAGGACTCCTTCTGACTCATAGTTCAGGAGTACAGTCCTTCATTCCAGGAGAATCAAGGAGGCTGAAACTTGGGACAGTTGGTCACATTGTATCCATAGTCAAGAAACAGAGGGAGCTGAATGCTCCTACTTGGTTTGTTTTCTCAGATGACAGGCTATGAAATGGTGCTCCCCAAGTCCATGGGGGCAGCTCCTACCTAAATTAACCCAATCTCAAAAGTCCTTCACAGATATCTGGCTTGTCACCAGTAAGACTAGCTCCTGTCAAATTGATGCTTATTGTCAATCATCCATCACAGCTGTGTATGACTGCCTTCGCACTGCAACAGAGCTGAGCAGGGGTATGAGACCAGCTTGACTACAAAGCTTAAAATACTATTAATTCCTTTACTGCAAAGGTTCTAAAACCTTGATCTAGGCCACTCAGAAATCCTTCCTGTTTACCTTGATCTAACTGTCTGTCCATATTGGGATGTTCCTACCATCAATGGTTTCAGTGAAAAAGACAGTATTATCTAATCACTTACATTAGAATGAAGGGCCCCAAGGGGGAACCACTAATTGAGACCCCCCCAAAAAAGATCCTAATGCCCCAAAGAAGCTCAACCTGTAAGTCAGGCAGACTCCATAAGAGGCTTCATGTTCATGTTAAATTAAACTAGACCCTGAGGTTCCCATTCCCAGAGATGAACTCAGGCTGTTAATGGAAAAACCACAAACAATGGTCAAGACTTGACCATCTGGCTGGAAAGAAATAAGGTTGCTTAACTACTGGTTAGACAATACCCCCATGTCTTAAGATTAACTTGTGACCACTGGTTAATGGTGAATGGACCAAAGGTCAATTGCTCCCTTAGCCAGCACTTTTCTGTTTGAATGTTCCAATCATATTGAAGATTACCTAACCTACCCTGGAATTCCCCCAAAAGTCTTTAAAAAGAGCCTGCGAGCTCATCTCAGGGTTGCCATTTCTTCTGAATGGTGATCCCTGCATGCTGGAGTTCTGCAGAAAATAAACATTCTTTGCTATTGCATGCTGAGTTTGGGTGTCTTCTTCAGTGTGTTCTGAACCCTCCCTAACAAGAATATACTTCATATCATAAACATACTAATTCTCCCAGACAAAACACTTGTTTTCCTGTGAAAAACTACAGGACTTGGCTGCATAGCAAATTACTGTGAGTAGACATGCACCTACCACACATTCATTCATTCATGTTCTCACTAACTCATTCACTCATTCAGCATTTAAATGATATTTTGTGCCATGAATGCACATTAAGGAGTAATATTAAAAAAAATTTTGTAAAGTTAAGTGTCTGGCTTTCACTTTATTAACTTGTCAACTGATAAAAGGTGTCTTTTAACCTATAATTTTCTTTTTAATAAAAAAGATGTAAGGTAAAAGAAAGGACGTGGGCATGAGGTTGAATTCCTTTAGCTGGGTTGAGCTACATGTTAAGCGACATCGTAACTGAATTATAGAGGCAGGACCACATGCCATTTAGTCCTGTGCTAGAATGAGGTTGATTCCTAGAAGGCTTACCAATAGATGCAGGATGGATAAATTGTTTTAATTTGGGCAATTAATGAACTTATTTCAGATGCCTATTATGCATGTTTCCTCTCAGAGAAAAGGTACCCTCAATTCTTTATAAAATATGTATACAATTCTAACACCCTGAGAGTAAACCACAGAAACTCCATTTCATTTTTACTTCTGAAGTAACAACATCTTAAAGCATTGACCTGCCCTGGCCTTGAAAGCAGAAGGAGCCCCTGACTCAAGATCAGCATGACAAAGGATCATTGAAAGAAAGTGCTTTAGAAAGAGAGATGGGCCCTGTAGAAGCAGGGCCTCTGAGGAAACTTTCCTGTACTGTGGTGGCATTGTATGTGGGGGCTGCTATTTTGGTTTTTTCAATATAAACTTTAACTTCTAAAAGAAATTAACAAAATCCAAAACGAATCCCTAAATCCCTGATTTTTGCAAAAAAAAAAAAAAAATCTGCAGGTGGGTCCTCAGTTTCAAGACAATATTGCACTGTTTTTCTTTTTAAAATAAGTAAACAGCAACATGAGGTACTTTGAATGTAATGTGCACTTGAAATATTAAAATCAAAATTTCAGTTTCCAAAAGGAATACAACATTGATTTGAGCAATAAATTTTAAAGTCAATATATTGAATTCTAAAATTCAGTAGCAAGTCAGTTGTGCTGGTTTGAATGAGAATGACCCCCTTATATTCAGTGCTTGGTGCCTAGTTGGTAGAACTGTTCAGGAAGGATTAGGAGGTAAGGCCTTGTTGGAGGAGGTGTGTCACTAGAAGTAGGCTTTAAGGTTTCAAAAACTCATGTCAGGCCCAGTCTGTCTGTCTCTGCCCCTACCCCACCCTGCTTCCTGATTGTGGATGAGATGTGAGATGTCCGCCACTCCAGCACTATGCCTGTCTGCCTAAAGCCATGTTCCCTGCCATGATGCTAATGGACTCACCCTCTCTGGAACTGTAAATAAGCTCCAATTAAATGCTTTCGTTTAGAAATTGACTTAGTGTCTCTTCACAGCAATAGAAAAGTAGCTAAAACACCAGTTATGTACTGAGTTTCTTCTCCTCAGTTCTAGTACCTCTGAAAAATATTCAAGTTTAGGGGAAAATAAAAATAGTAGTAGAGCTGTACTTTTTGAATCACAATAGCAATCACACTAGGATTTTCTTTCATGTTTCCTATATCCAGGACTGAGCCTAGTGTCTCAAGGAAACTTCAACTAAAATTATTCCCAGTCCTGTTTTTACTTTTCATTTTGAGGCATGGTCTCACTAAGTTATCCAGCCTTGGTTTGAACTGAGAATCTTCCTGCTTTAGAAGCTTGGATTACAATGCAAAAATCATTTGTCTCAGGGGAAGATTCTTTTTTTTTTTTTTTCTTTTTCAAGACAGAGTTTCTCTGTATAACAGTATGGCTGTCCTGGAACTTGCTCTGTAAACCAGGCTGGCCTCAAACTCAAAGGGATCCATCTGCCTCTGCCTCCCAAGTGCTGGGATTAAAGGCGTGTGCTACCACATCCAGCTAGGAGAAGACTCTTAAAGATACTATTCATGAAATTAAGTAAAAGACACCATTAATAAATTATATAACCCTGCTATGATTCAGTCAAGTAGAAAACGTTTTTTTAAGTACAATTACCAAATAGTAATTCAGTCAACATCATGTGAAAAGATTGAGGAAACAATAAAAATTGACCCAAAACCCTGAATCTGAGTGAACCTGTAATGACAAGGGTAAACTTGTATAAAGGATACTGGAGAGAATGAGAGGAGAAGACAAATTTCCTACAGTGAGCAATGGAGACGGAACCCTATTGAAGTAAACCACATGAGATTTTAGGAATATTCATCTATTTGAAAATATTCATTAACTCCTAACATGCATCACTTCATCTAGGACATGTAGTTTAAAACATAGCAAACATTGTCTCCATTCTCATATTTATACTCTAAGAGGGAAAAACACCACAGAGACAAATGGTACAAAGGTAGACAGCAGTGGGTGCTTGCAAACAATCCAAAGAAGTATAATGGGATGTGAGCAACTCAATGGATAGTCAGGGAAGGCTCCGAAGAAATAAAGTTTAAAAATATCAATTATACAAATGTCAAAATACTAAAGAACACTCTCAAGTTGGAGACAAGAAAGTTGTCCACATCATGCCTTTGGATTGAGAAATGTTTTCAATTGCGTGACTTTTGGGCATGAGTCAGAAGAGGATGGGGAAGGGAGTAGAGTCTGCTTTTATGGCTCAGTCAATAGGCTAGGGTGAGTTCGATGTGTGGGATGATGAATTTCAAAGGAGTGTGCGGGTGTCTGAGGGGACAAAAGGCTGTCAAATCCATGTTTAATATTTCACAATGACTAAAGTAGCATTTTTTCCTCATCAATCCCAATTTTCTTGGTGTACAAGTCTATAACCAAGATTTTTTGCATGTTGTCACAGTTTGCAAATAAAACTGCCTAATACTGTTAGTAAAAACAAATTCATCATATTTTTACAGGAAGAAACACACTCTGTGTTTCTGTGTAACTACAGCTATAGTAATTGCTGTACTACAGAAAGGCAGACTGGCCCACATAAGCCTATACCTACACCACAAAAACTTCCCATGAGTCTTAGGAATTACTTGATGAGTTTTGTTTTTGTTTTTATTGTTTTTGTTGTCATTGCTGCTGCTGTTGTTTTGAGATATGGCATCGTCAATGCTATATAAGGAAGTAAACTTTTGCTCTGACGCTGACTGCTGGGTGAAAACTACATCTATAAGCATTTATTCTCTTCAAAGTCTGTGCTGTCTGGAAGGACCTATACCACAAAACTTTGCAGGCATGTTCTAACCCTACTGAACCTGACAGGATTCCTGCCAAAACCTTAAGTTCAATGACTTTTCAGATCTTAGGAGTTGTAAGTTATATAGCATTATGGTGATCAATGAAGCACCAGAACTAACTCAGCTTTGCAGGCTCCACAGCAAGCATGAAGGGCTGGCAAAGCCAGGCACTGGGATGACACAGCAATGCTTTTTAAAACAACAAAAAGTACAGTCATAGAAGCTGAATCAAATCTCCCAAGGAACTGTTTTTCAAATTAATAAAAATAGGCAGAATAGTTCATACTAAGAGATTTATCTATAGCTTTACGTCTGGAAATGTTGGAACTATTTGATAGAGGGCAGAAGCCACATCTTTTAATTATCGATAGTGAGAAGAGGTATCACATTATTGTTGTGTCTTTAGAATTTAGGAGAAAGGACAATTATTCTTCCAATGAAGAAAAGTCCCATTGGGGCATTAAAATTTTTCCTTTCTGAGGAAGACTAGGTCCAGAAGACTATGCTAAAGAAGACAGAATTGTAGTATCTTCTGTACATGAAGGTATACTATGGATCATGTCACCTAGCAGAATTGGAAGGCACTAGACAATCTAGGACAAACCTTATCTTCTAATATAATTCTTAAACCTGTGAGTCATATAACTTCGGCAAATCATTTAATCTTTATGAGCCAACATTTCTTTCTCCTGAAGAGTAAAACAACATTTCTCCAAACACTTCTATTGAAACTAAGTGAAACAGTATATTTGCAGATACATTCCAAAGTATAAGGTACAATGGACGTATAGAGCACCACCAACAATTTTAATACTGTACTAAATAGAGGCACAGTTACAAAGTACCATCACTCAGGTCTTTTCATAACTTGAGAACTCTAAAAAAATTAACTTCTTCCTTCTAAGTGGCATTTTTCAAGATCTTATGCCATGAGTCAATCTGCAAAGAAGTTTAAAATGTTTAATCTCTAAGAAGTTCACCAACCCCAAGCACCATTGTTTTGTTCAGATTGTGTGAATAAAACAAGCAAAATCACTTCATGATTGTCAAGGCTAGATTAGAAAATGTCTTTTATTCTGACACCTTGAATTCATGCATGCTTCACAGGCAACATTTTCAATTATTTAGTTGCTGGTTAGTATTGCTGCTGTCGGCATGGTCAGTAATCACTGTCTGAATAATCCCAGCTGATTCCAGCTGCTCCCATCTTTGATATAATCATGAGCAACAACCTAGAAGACAAGAACTGACAGGGAAGGAATGCAGCTGGGGGTCAAATTAATGCTGGTGTGTTCAGGCTTTCAGTGAGCTGTTTAAATCAGATACACATACTGGAAAAAAAAGACTACAGACTGAGAATTAAAGTCCTCAGAGTTTGCTACAAAATAAATACTTTCTGAACATAAGAATAGCTTTCGAGTCTAGATTTGAAGAAGCAAGCTAAAAAAAATCATCCCTTCGTAACATTCTTTGAGTAACTATAAGAAAGTATCTCCACTCACATTACTTCAGACATGATGTTTCCCTTTCCCTAGGCTGACATATCTATGCATATGGCCAGGGAAAAGGGAAAGATGTACAAAGTATTTACCTATCAAAAGAAAAAAATGTAGATTTATGAAATGTATTTATGTGAGGCATAGTAGGGGACATAAAACCAAAGAGAAGCAAGCAAAGAAAGCCAGGCCTCAGGAGACCTGTGTCCTTGGTCCCAGCACTACAACTCACTTCCTGAATGAGCCAATTTGTATCTTGGGCTTCTGTGACTTCTGATAAGAAGAAAAGGCATGCAACTAAATCCATTTGTGAGGGCTCTTTTTATTTATAGCTCAAGTGAAACTGTATTGGTAGGCAGCAAGAACAGGAGAAACAGGTCTCAGCTTCTGTGTGCACCAGAGATCTATCTCCTTGGCAGAATAACAAAAACATCTCCTTTGAAGTACACATAAAATCGTGTCACATATGCAAATAAATGACACCAAGACACTGAACCTTTTAAAAGCCAATTTGAGAAGAATAGAGACAGTACGTTTACCAAAAGCCAAATCCATTCTGAGTGAAAAACACAATGGCCCATCACAATCATCTACTCCCAAACAAGCAATGAGAATATAGGCATGTGTATACGTATGCATGTAAAGGGTATGTAAGGATGTCTATGTGGAGGCATGTAAATATGTTTATTTATGTGTACATGTGTGTATATGCATATACATATATGGATGTGTGTTCATTTACACATAGAGCAAACATGGACTGCTGGCACATTTCTTCTCTCACTTCTTTCTTTTCTATTTCAGCCCACAATCCGTCCTCTAAATCTCTAGTGCTGACAGATTCCTTAATTTTTAACTAAGGTACATGGGCACAAGAGAAATGCACCAGGTTGCCTACACAGAGTCACCTCTAAGAAAGATTTTACTAATGACTCTAGGCTTTCTCCCCATCTTTCTTCTTGAAGATCCAATAGGACCTCTAGGCATATTCCTATTGCAAAACACAGACACACAGAAAGACAGACCACAGCTACAGCAAGTTACTGCCATTGGTTGGCTGAGGTAGAAGAAAAGATTGAGGATTTTTTATGTTAATGGCCTTTCCAGCTCTAACAGTTTAGCACACAACATCTACTATCAATATATTTTCAAATTAGGGAAACATACAAGTGATTACCAGAGACCAAAAAATGTTCAGTCCACAGTGGTAGGTGATAAGAATAGATGAGGAATTCTAAAATGAGGGGAAAAAAACACAACAAAGAATGCCAAATATAAATGGTTTCATAGAGGAAATGTGTACCAAACTAAACCATGAGGGACAGACTTTTAGACTGAGAAAGAAATATGTTGGGGTTTTTTGCTAAATATAGCAACAGGTTTAGCTGGGAAGGACAGTGAGGATAGCACATTGCCAGGAAAACACCAGATCAGGGTGACAGGATAAATGCAGCTAGGTGACCTCAGGCTGTAATAGGCAACAAGGCTTACAGTCACCATGGAGTCACCGCTGATGGTAAAGCTGGAAAACGATCAACTAAAATCCTTTCAGAAGATCTCTCATATCATGGTACCCAGCCCCCCATAGAGTAGAAGGCTCTAACCTGGGACCTGTGAACACAAACATGCCACTCTTTTTCTAAACCCTGACACATCATGCATTTTGTACAGGAATGAAGATCTGGACAACTTATTAGATTGTCAGAATTCTCCCAGCTACCCTCCATCACATCTATAAGCAACACAGGAAAATGAGGTCAGGGCCGCTTGCTGTCCTTAAGGTCCATACTAGTAGGAGTTACTTTTGCTGTGATGAAACACCTTCACCGAAAGCCAAGTTGGAGAGGAAAGGGTTTATTGGTTTACATTTCCACATCATAGTCCATCACTGGAGGAAGTCAGGATGGGAACTCAAACAAGGCAGGAACCTAGAGGCAGGAGATGATGCAGAGGCCATGGAGGGGTGCTGCTTACGGGCTTGCCCTTCAAGGATTGCTCAGCTTGCTTTTTTAAATAACGGAGGACCACTAGCCCAAGGATGGCACTTCCTGTAATGGGTTGGGTCCTCTGCAATGAATACCCAATTAAGAAAATGCCCTAGAGGCCTGTCCACAACCCAATGTTATAAATCACTTTCTCAACCGACACTCCCTCCTCTCTGATGACTCTGGCTTCTGTTAGTCAGGTTGACATAAAACTAGCACAAGGTCTTCTCAGGGCTTGGGTGGGACAGATCAGCAGATGGCAGATTAAAGGAAAGCAGCAGTTATGTGACTCCAATTTAGGTGAACTATATCATCAGGAAACTGAGCAAGGGCTCCCAAGGCGAAGCTCTGCTTTTCTCTTTTGGAAGATACTATAAAGAGGGGCTTTCACAGATTATAAAACCATGGCTACCATATCCCAGCTTTACCTGAACTGTCTTATAACAATCACATTATATCAAACCTTTTGTACTTAATAAAATCAATCTCTCATTTGATTAAAATGTACCTATGTCACTTGGAATACTTATTTAAAGAAGTAATCAGATTGAGTATGGCTAATTCTTAATGATGACACCAACAGGCTTTAATAAATACAAGAATTATACTTTTATAGCCGAGGTTAGCCTCAAATGCAATAAATATCCAAGGCTTTAAATTTCTAATCTTCTATCTCTACTTCCTAAGTGCTGGGACCACAGGTGTAAGACACCATGCCTGTTAAGAATCTTAATATTTCTTAAATGAAAATATCAAAAATCCATGTTTTACCGCTTCTTAAATATAAGACTAATTATTTTATATTTCTTAAAGTTAATATTTAATATCAGCATCAACTAAGGTTGAAAAAAGAAGAAACATACCTTTATCATCTTCTCTCCTTTCTACCCAAAGCAGTTTTGCCTTTCTTGAACCTACACTTAAATTTAACTTTCTATTGGAACACATGAACCCAAAAGCTATAGCTTTAAATGCATTTTCAGAGATATTTATTGTTTGAAATTTCCACCCTATAATGAAAGCATCGAAAAAGCCTTGAAATTATGCTTACTAAAGTACAAAGGAAGAAACGTCATGCAGGAAGGACTAACATTAGTCTATCAATAGCTCTCCCAAGTGTATCTTAAGTTGTTAATTACCTTAGGCTTCCGGGGGGCTTCTTGCCCTGAAGTACACTCCATTTTGATTGTACATTTCTATTTTTGGTTGTGCCTCCACATCACCCCTTCCTTAAGCTTCCCCTTCCTCGCATTTGAACCATGTGCCCAGGCTGACCATGCTGACACTTTACTCAGATCACAGCTGTAGACATCTCACTGTCATGGCTTCGTGCCTGCTGCTCTGGGAGTCTACTCCAGACAACAAGCACCTCTCACCTGACATCATGAGGCACATCCATGCATTCACAGATCACGTCTCACTGCAAAGCCGGATGTGCAAGAGACAGCTTGTCTTCCTCTTTCCTGCAATTCAGTTTACTTTCAATTCCACTAGTCAGGAAGTCTGTCGTAGGGTTTCTCAAGCTGGGTAACAGCATATTTCTGAGACTTAGGTGATATTACAGTAAGGGGGCCTGAGTTTCAGGTGGCCTCTGACCTTCAAGTCACCCATGATACTTTATCATGCCTGCCATCAAAAAACAACACCTTTTTCCATTCTCCAGCTTATGAAGTAGAGGTGGCATCCTATGGCACTATACACTCCACGACATGCTGTAATGCCATGGCTCAGCATTAAAGCCTCTTTGTTTTCCTCCTCCTTCTCTCAGTACACCTTTACTTGCTCCGATATTTTGTTCACTAATCTCTACCTAAGTTTCTATGGTTCTTTGAGATTTAATTTCCATGTATCTTCTGTTCCTAGGCAATTTCAATCCCAATCAAAACTTCTATCATAGGCTCCAAGTCCATGTGTTGTAAACACACACTATCTGATGTTCAACAGCTTCTTGTGAACATTTTAAAGACAGCTAAAATTTAGTACTGCTTTAACCACACTGTTGTGGGGACCAGGATTCTCCTCTACAAATACACCTCCACCCATGCAGGTGAGCAGAATGGCTTGGCTGCTTACAATGGAGGGTCTGCAGATTTATCTTCTTTATCTTCACTATTCAACTGATCACCAAACCCTGAAAATTTCACCTCCTAAATATCCTGTAAACAATTACCTTCTGTCCTCTATCCCCACCTCACTGCGTAAAGCAAATGCCAGTCTCTACGATCTGAACTTGAGCAGATCTGAACTCCAGCATTTTCCTATACTATTCTGGGTTCACCCACAGCCAGAATCCGCCATTCCTAATCAGTTTCTCCTCAGTGACTTTTTACTGTGGTTAGGAAGCAAGATCTATACTTGCTGCCCTCTCCCTTTCTCCACCTGAACTTCTCACATCTTTCAGACCCTTAGCTCCACTCCCCAAGAACAAGTCAACGACCCTGCTCTCCATTTGCCGTAATACCATGAGCCTGCCCTCAGCACTCACTGCCACTATCATTTTACCCTCATGTGTGAGCTAATCTGGTGAGTGCATTTCTCTTTCACCAGCATATCAGCTGGGTGATGACAAGGACCTGTTTTCCTCACCAGCCCCTGGTACACAGCCTGACACACTTAGAACAGCCAGCCAGTAACTTCTACGTGCCAAATGAGCATCCTTGAAAGAAGAGAATATTCCAAAGGAGAGAGGTGGCAATGTAGAAGCACCAACAATGGCATGTTTAAGAAGCAACAGCAGCCCAGAAATACTTTCCTAATTTTTGTCCTGACATGAGACCAGGGTCACATGGCCAACAAACAGTTTGGACGCTTAAGTCACGGGGGTCATTAGCAGTACTTACTGAGTACTGGAAATTGTAGAGGGAGGTCAACAAAGCTTGCCTCTGTTCTCATCTCTCCCATGCCCACTCATACATGCATAATAATGGCAGAAGGATGAAGTCTCTCCCAGGATGAACCTTTAGCACCCCGGACTCACCCTGTTCCATTTTGGACTAACTGGAACACTAGTGGGAAAACTTTACATACCAGGTAACAATCTGTACCAGACACTGAACAATGAAATTTATGTACAATATTGTACTTCAACCACATGATCATACTAGGATTGTATGAAATAAGGCATTCTCCCGTGAAAGCCAGTGGTTGGAACAACCAACCACTGTGCATTACCAGCTACTTCACACCATTCCAATAAGGCACACTGCTAGAAAGAGTAAAAGGCACACACAGGCAAAGCCTACTGCCTGTATAAGAAGCTGTAGATCCCACACTGGATCCTGGTAACAGCTCCACAGCTTGACATATTTGCTGAGAATTGTTGAACTGAACTATGTACAATGGAGGTGCTTTGGTGCATATAAAACTGTAAGGTTTTTTAAGCATTAGAAGTTGTGAGGAAAAGTAAGCAGAAAGATGAATGAAGAGTAGAGGGACAGGGATGTGGGAAGGCTCAAATTTTAAATAGAAAGTGACATTTGAGCAAAGACCTGAAGGTGAGGCATTGAGCCCAGGGGTGGACAGATGAACAGCTAGGACTGCAAGCTGAGAGAACTCTCCACTATGAAGCACGGGTTCTAAGATGATGGGGGGCAGCAGAGAAGCAAGGGATAAATAATGTAAGTAATACTAGTTCTTGGGGTAGAGTCTGTTACAGTTTTAACAATGAAATAACAAAATTTAATGAAGGTATCAGAGATAACTTTGGCTATTGAGAAGAGTCGATGGGAGGCAGAGGGGACGTCCCATTTTAGCAAGTGGTGATGCTTATGGAGGGCAAAGGATGGTGGTGGGGAGCCATGATAAATGCTCAGATTCTATATATATGCTGAGGGAAGTACCAACAGAAATGCTCAAATTGTAGGATGTAGGATGGAAATCACGAGACAGAGAGAGAGAGAGAGAGAGAGAGAGAGAGAGACTAAGGATTGTTTCTAGGTGCAGGACATAACCTCCTAAAGGGAATGGGAAAGAGCTGGATGAAGTAGATTTATAAGAAAAGGAAATCTAAAGCAAGTACAAGAAGTTTTGCCACTAAGTTATATACCGGTTATCTTTGGTGGGTTTCTTTTAAATACCACCTTCATGAGCTGAGCATGGTGGTACATGCCTTTAATCCCAGCATTCAGGGGATAGAGACAGACAGAGATCTCTGTGAGTTCCAGGCCAGCCTGATCTACATAGTGACTTCCATGCCATCTAGAGCTACATAATAAAATTTTGTCTCAAACACAAAGGCAAAACAAAACATGATCACTTTCCCTATGGAGTAAGTTTCCTTCTGACATATTCATTGAGTGCTTTAGGGAAATGGATGGCCACGCCCATTTAATTCCTTGATTCTGAGCCTTATTTTTCCTCATGGGACTGCTAAGTCCTTTCCCTTCTTGTAACTCCTTATATTTGTAATGACATTAGACTTACTGTGTCTGGAAAGGTCTCACTGCTGGTTCATAAACCTCAAATAAACATGCAGTGACACCAAATGGCAGCTTCCCATCCCTCAGCAAGTTTCTTGCTAAAGGGACTGGTGAAGCTGGGAAAAGGATCACTGAATGGTGGAATGAAGTGAGTAAAACCCATAGAGGAACACCTCAAGCAGCTCCATAAAAAGTACCAGATTCAAGGTTAATCTCATTTGTGATTTGCATCTCTGGAGAAAGACAGTATGAAGACACAAAGCTTAAAATGGCTTTCTTTTCTGTTAGTTTAAATCACACCTCCTGCCATTTCGTTTTCCTGATATAAAACAGAATCCTTTCTCTCACTTCTAAGTGTACTCATCTGTTCCATTCTCTTATTTATTCAGAGCGTTCGGCCAATGGGCCCTGTGTGGTCATTATTATTAATGTGCAAGTTAGAAATACACACTAGACTCAGCAGCTGTGCCCCTGGATATCACTTCCTATAATTTGGCCCAGATGGCCAAAAAGATGATTTGAGCAGAATGGTTGCTGCTGATCACCTAATGAGAAAGCAGCCTTGAAATCACTGATGGAAATGATGCTCCACACCCACTCTTCTGTCTCACTCATGGTCATTTTTATTTCTCCTTCGGCTATCCTTGCCACACATGGAAAAACCCAGCCTAACTCCATACGTGCCATTTTACCAGATATTCTAGAATGGAAAAGTAACTTAAATAAAAACAATTCCAGGTCTGAAATGGTGTTCTTCCTGTCAAAATATTTTCCTTTAATTAAAAAACAGAAAACCAAACAAAACAAAACATCAGTAAGCACTAAACCTTACTGGTGAGGTGAGTTAAACCTGCTTGTACTTAACAATACAACGAAAGTCATCACAACAGCTGGGGTAAGGACTCAGCTCCCAAGGACAGATACACAAGGGACGTTCACTCTCCCTCCCCTCACATAGCCACACTCTTAAAAAAAAAAAATTGATTTCTCGAGAGTTCCAGTCAGCAACCTCTCATATCAAGTATACCCTTGATAATTTCTGTGAATGTGTGAAATTCATTCCCTTCATAGGCAGTCTAATGACAAAGATTCTTTTTTTTTTTTTTTAAACTGTTTCTCGGTGCTCAACAATTCTGTACCTCCTCTAATGGTGATTATTCAGAACATACGCTTTGAGGCCTCGACAAAATAAAAGGCAAATTACAATCTGAAAATTGGAAATTGCTGCCAAAGATCCTGCTGTATGTATCCTATCCCACAGCACTTCACAGCCTACCTGCTAATCAATGACTCATAACATTTCATCCACTGCAGAGATAACACTCTCCAGCTGGCTTATATAATGCTATATAATCACCATCCATGCAATAAAACCAAAATAGAAACAGAATAAAAGCCATTTGATTTTATCTCACACAGAAAGGTGTATCTTAAAAACCAATCTAATCACCATCCAGATAACATAATGATATTTACATGAATGCTCTCTGCAGCAATCTGTCTGCTAAGTTGTTTAGAAATCTGAATAGAGAAATAACAACCTGCTTCACAGTGAAGATGTTAATGACACATCATGAGTTCAGATGCCATGGGGCACCTGGTCAGTACTGCTGGCTGTGTGAGTATCCAGAGAGCATGTGACTGGCTTAGCCTATGTTGTTGGTGGTGATGGTGGTGATGGTGGTCTGAAGGACCAGAAAGATCTGAAAGAATGAGATCTGGGTTGCAAGGCTGATCCTTGAGAGACATGAATAAGAAACAAGAGTATACACAAGCCATGCACTAGCTGAAGTCACCCAAAATCTCAGAATGGGTGGCTGAGGAGCTCATGACGTCCCACTCCTAGCTGAGGAGCTACTGGCAGTTGATAGCTACTAAGAGAGGGAGAGTCAGATTCCTTCAAGAATACAGTCCCCCTAGAAGCCACCCATACCCCAGTAGATACCCCAAGCACATATAAGCAGTACAAAGTGGTCTCTGTGGCTTAAAACAAACAACAAAAAAAAAAAGCACATGAGGTTGGGAAGGAAACATGGTCAGAGGATGGGAAGCTTTGGAGGGGAAGGAATGAAGGGTAGATGTCTTCAAAGCACATAATGTGCATGTATGAAATCCTCAAACAGAAAAAGACAGAAGCTATGTGTATTTCAAGTTGCCATGTCCAACAGTGGCTCCCAAGTTAGAGCTCCTTGTAGGACCATTTGAAGTGTTTTTAATACACAAATGATTCTATACCAATACAGATTGTAGCACAGTGCATATAGGGGACCCAGTGACCTTGCTTTAATACAGCCTTGGGTCATTCTGAAGGTCAGCTTGGTCCCAAACGTCGCACTGTACTTCTCTGTAGAATAGTGGCAAGTACACAATTCTCTAAAGCAATGACCAGTCCCAAGCTAACAGAGCACTTTTAACCTAAAGAGTATATGCAAGTTGATTCGTAAAAGCAATAGTGGGAAAACAGCAGGACTCTTCATTTTTCCAACAAAGAGGAAGCAGCAGAGGGTTTGCTGCAAGTCTCTGGCACAGGTGGAGCTTGCTCTCCAACTGTGCCCACCCCAGCCTCCCTCTGCCCCACAAAAACATGACCAGGGTCTGTGGAGCAGAGGCTGTGGCCTCCATTCAGGAACCCAAGCAACTACAGAGGGAAAGCCTTATGGCAGATGCCTCATTAACTGTGGTCATCCCCTGTGGAAACCTTGACAGTCCAGCAGCAAATGAACTGCAAACTGGCCAACAGCGACAGAGCAACGTGAAACCAAGTAAGAACCTGACAGCTCTGAAAAGGATTATGAAGTCAGACAAAGGAAATTTATCATGATACTAAGATTCACAGATTAGAATTTCAGTAAAAAGCCAAGTTAAATGCTATATAGAAAAAGCTCAGGCTATATTGTGAGTTTCTCTGATTGCCATCTTCATCGATGAAGAAACCCCATCTGTAGCTGACAGTAAATACTCTCAAGAAATGAGAAACTGCTGTGATCTAAAGCCAAAGCCAATAAGCCATGCCCAAATAAAACCAGATTGTAGGTAATTAATGTTTCCAAAGATGAGAAACCCAAAATTACTTAGACTTTAAAAATCTCAAAATAAAATAAAAAGAAAAGAAAAACAATCAGCCATACCAGTTCAAGGACATCAAACTAGTGAAGACTAACCATATAGTAGGCTAAACGGTTATTTGATTACATTGATATCACTACCTATGCTGAGAATATGGCATTTTCAAGTCTTTCACAAAACAGCAGAGAGCAAATGAGAAAGCAAGTCAAAGAGAAACTCTACCAAATCAATTTCTTTAAATCAGATCTATATCTCAACTTTAAACTTGAACTCCCAAAGAAATATCCATAGCTCTCCTAGAGGGGGGAAAAAACATTTGGGAGGAGGAAGGCAGGAATTGTTGCACACACCTTTAATCCCAGCACTAGGGAGGCAGAGGCTGGCAGATCTCTGTGGGTTCTGGGTTAGCTTGATCTCCCTAGTGAACTGTCCGTAGCAGCCAGGGCTGCATAATGAGACTTTGTCCCAAAAGAAAAGTAAAATCTAAATTTGCAAGGACACCATAAAGAATTTTCTTTGTCGAAAGTTGAATATTTAGTTTTTAATTTTTATTTCTTTTATGTGTATGAGTGTACCAAGTGCATGTCTGGTGTCCTCGGAGGTCAGAATCCCCTGAAGGTAGTGTTACAGACAATTGTGATTCGCTCTGTAGGTGCTGTGAATCAAGCCCAGGTCCTCTGAAAGAGCAACAAGTACTTTTAATCACCGAACCATCTCTCTAGCCCCTTTCTTTTTATCTTTGAAACAGGGTCTATGTGCCATAGATACTCTCAAACTCATTACATAGCCAAGGATGACCTTAAACTTCTGATATCCCTGCCTCTGGAGTGCTGGAATTACTCGAAAGCACCACCCCCTATTTTAGTTGGTGCTGGGGATTGAATCCAGAGCATCAAGTATGCTATACGAGCATTTTAACCACTGAGCAATATCCGCAGCCCCCAAATAATCATTCTTATCATTAACAATGTCCTAAAGCTTTCTTATTTTAGGTACATAAACTCATGCTACTTAAAAACGCCCCAAAACATGTATATATGAAACCTTAACATCTGTAACACCCTGAAATAAATGAACACATGCATACATGTACACCAGATACAGGCAGAACACACATGGCACAAAAAAATCTTTTCCTTAGGGACATGTTTCATAGCCCACCAAGTGATAAAAATATAACTTGGCTTAGCCTGTGGATTCCTAAATTGTACTGCTAAGGGTAACTTCCTTCACATGATCTTAGCATCAGTACTACAAAAGTCACCAGTGTGCTGGGCTGCTACTAACTGATCCCACTGCGGTCTCGACTGACCCCAAGCCCAAACACTGGACAATAACCTTGAAAAAGTGATGACACATTAGCCCTCCTTGCATTCCTAGAACAAGACTGAAATGACATGTAAAATGCAGAACTACCCTGCCACCTTCAGGGATGAGGGATTCCCAGCTGAGGGGCTGAGAAGGATAAGAAAACAATAATGCAGAGAGAACAACAGCAAACCTAACCAGAAATAGTTCTCAGCGAGAAGAGAAACCCTGAGACCTGAGAGAAAACTTGAGGACTTCTCTCTTTTGAGTTGGAAAGTTTTTGACCTTCTTATAAAATTTACGTAATTCGTCAGTAAAGGGAATCTCCAGTTGTCTAGAAAAATATAAACAGCCAGAACCTGAGTCACAGGAAGGCCAGCAGGTCTATCCCAGCTAAGTATTTCTGTGGGGTTTTTTTGTTTGTTTGTTTGTTTGTTTTTTAAACAAATAGGGACCTATCAAGAGCTCTTGCAATAGAGTCCCCTAGCGATACCCACTAAAGAGAACTGACCTTCCCTCCTTTCTCAGGGGACCAGGATGTAGCTCTTGCAGCTGCACAACAGACTAGAGGGGCAAGTCATGTCACTATGTAGAGAGGACAACACCATTAAGCCAGGATAAGCCCCTTTCCCTAGGAGGTCACTGGTAGAGCCCACCCAAGCCGCACCCTGGTCAGTCAGTTCCTCTCCCAAGGGTGACACTCACTCCTCAGATTAAGGCATTTCTTACAAGGTGCATGAAATTAGAGTATCCCACCTGAATTTGAAGGGTAGAAGAAGGCATTGGGAAAGGGAAGGAATTGATAAGTACTGGTATTTTATTGTCCACCAAGGGTTGTGTTAGATACTTCTCGGATAAGCCCTGTGATGTGCTTCCAGAATGTTCTTTAGATTCAACTGTTAGGGACTTAATCCTTAAAGCACCTTGAGGTGGAACCTTTGGGAGATAATTTGGAGCCCCCATGATGGCGTTAGCAGTCTTATTTAAAAAAAAAAAAAAAGGCACCAAAAGAGGCTTTGGAACTAGCATGTTTGCTTTGCCATACCATGTGATAATCTCTGCCATGACAGGATGCATCAGAAAGGGCCTCACTGGATTTTGGTACCAGGCTGTGGGACTTCCTAATCTCTAAAACCATTAATCAAAGAAACCATGATTCTTTGTGCATTATTACTCTGCTATATTCTGTTATAGGAAAAAAATGATTAGGATAAGCTATAATGTAAGTGACAGAAATCCCATTATAAATGCAAAAGTGAGACCCACAAGGGATGTCACTTGATTGTGAATCTCAGAACCAAAAAGTATCAGATGTAGTAATCAAATTCAGGCTTCAAGACTATCTTCTGGGTGTGTCATTCTACCTCGTGCTTTCAACAGCAAGACTAAAATAATAAATAATACAGCATCCAAGTAATGATTTTAAATGAGGTATCAGAATTTGTCATAAAAAAATTGCAGAATGCCTCCTCCACTGCTCTTATTGTCTGTGCTATTAACATCAAATGTGTTCCCAGTGAAGCAATCAGTTAGGATGGGACTGCTTATTCAATCAATATCCTGCATGCCAAATTGGTTGTTCTGACGGGGTAAGGATGAGAGGGTTGGTCCTGCTTCTAAGTTACTGGTGCTGGCTCATCTGAGATGGAAAGAGGAATGGATTATGCCTCAAATATGTAGAGGAACACTGAGAATCCATAAAGAAACTGCCAAAGATTTTCTTTCTTCATTTAAAAACAGTCTTATTGGGCTGGGGATTTCAACCTTCTGAGGGAAAAAGCTATTTTAGACAGATGTACATCTCCTGATGCTTTCCGCATATGTGGAGCTAATGTGCTTCCAAGTTGAGTTTGAAAAACAGTTTCTTTATTATACATTTAAAAAAACTTCACCAAAATTTATAATGCCATATGTGTAAATCAAGAGAAATCAAATGCATAAGGACACTGCAGTGTGCCTATGAAACAGGGTAGGAACAATAAAAAATAGTAATAATAATAAAAGGAGAGGCCAGTGCTTTCTTGTGCTCAGCACATTTTAGGTAACAACTTTTGCAAGGCAGGCCTGAGAATAATGAACTCAGTTATAAATGCCAAGACGAGGAAAAAAGACAAACGAAATTAATCCCATCTGTTAGTTCCCAAAAAGGGGAAGGAAGGTGTTCTGGGGTGAATCCTAAAAACAAACTCTGCAAACTAGATGAAATGTTGAAATAAGAGCATGAACAGAGAAACATAGCTCATGCTATCAGCACTGTAACTAAAAAGCCCAGTTTACTAAGAGGCTCTTTTGAGGTTAGCTCATTATATTTTCCTTTACTTGACAAAGGATCATAACTTGTCACAAAAGGTTTCCTTCTAGATTTGAACATAGCTATTCTAACTTTGTGGAAAACGGGAACAAAGAGGCTAACATGTAACTCACATGTCTCTTCTCCCACAGATGAGATGTGCCTTGATCAAAAATATATCGAACATTAAAATCTTTATCTGAAAGGGCTTGGGACAAGGGCCAGTCAGTAACTAACTGGTTGCTTTGCACAAGCATGAGGATTTGAATCCAGATCCTGAACACTCATGTTAAAAAAAAAAAAAGTCACAGCAGCACACTCATGTAAACCCACTGGGGAGGTGGAAACAAGAGAGGATGCCTGGGGATAGCCACATAGCTAGCCCTTCTGAACTGGTGACCTACCAGGTCAGTGACACACCTTGTCTCAAAAACTATGGTGGGTGGGAAGTGCTAGAGGAAGACCTTTGACCTACATGTATACACCGTACACTCGAACCCACATCTGCACACAGGTGCACACATGAACTTGTACACACACACACACACACACACACACACACACACACACACACACACTTTTATCTGCAAAAGTACCCAAACTTGTGATTCTCCTAAAAGAAAATGTCAGACTTCATGTCCTAATTTACAGATTCTCTTGTTGCATTTCTGAAAAACAATCTGCTTATTTGCTCACTTCCATTGAATTCACATAAAATATCCGTGCACACTTTTTTCTAATTTTTACTTAGGTCATTGAGAATTATATACCATGTGTTGATCAAATTCATCCTGCTTCCACCAACTCCTTCCAGATACACCTCCTTCCCTACTCATCCAACTTTGTATCCTCTTTTTTTTTTAAGCCATCAAGTACAGTCTGTGCCCCTATATACTCTACACAGGAAACCACTATCATGAAGGAAACTAGGTGCCCACCACTCAGTGTAAAACTACAGACTTACCATAATAGTTGAGAGGCAAAATTGTGCCAGGACTACAGACAGCACAATGCTTGCCTTGTCCCTTGCCTTCAGAGCTTTCAAAGAAATGGGTACTATACACTCTGGATTGTCCTCCAAGCCTGCGATGCCTCTCCTGATCTCTTCCAGCAACTTGTCTTCCATCCCGGGCCCTCTTCTTGTTGCACTTGATCTCGACCACATGTTTCGTCCCCTAAATTTTGACATCCCTTCGTCTACAGTTAGCTCAGCACTGTCGGCTCTTACTAGCACTATCCTCTAATTCAAAACTTCCAACCTATGTGGCAAAGCATCTCACCATCTAAATATTTTTTAAGTTAAAAGTTAATAGGTCAGAAGACCTGCATTCATATAGTTAAGCACAGCCATCAATTCCAGCACTAATCCCTCTCCTATTGAAGGACTGAACTAATCTCTACAGTCACATTTTTTTTTCCAGAAAGTTTCTCCATGTCTCTGCTTCACTGGAGTCCTGTGTGAGGGGTGGGCTGATGCTGTGGGCCAAGCCTAGGGCTTTAATCATGCTACATATTATATTACTATGATAAATTCCCAACCTGGAATAGTACAGTTCTACTACATAATTAATACATAACTGCTTCAATTTTATAATTATGTATATTCTATAACCTTGATTGGGTAACTTCAGAGTAAAGGAGTGCGGGGTGCAAAGAAAAGTGAATGGCTTAAATGTTTCTTTCGTTGTTCTAGCTTCCTGTTCTTTATCTATAAAGCGAAGATAAGATGTCACTATACAAGGTCATTGTGAATTCACAGGATGCAAAGCAGCCTGTACATAGAAGGAGCCTCAAAGTGATGCCTCTACAAGCAATAGAAATGTGTGTTCTGAATCCTCAAGGAAAAGAGATGAAACCTCCGGAGGACTCAGGACTTCATTAGAACATCCTTTGGCATCTTGCAGTACTTTGTGATGGGCTTTAACTAATTACTTAATGGCTTAATCCGAAGTATGCTTTGAAAACCTCGGAATGCTCCCCTTTTTAGGAAAGATTTTATTTTACCTCTTCCTGCAATGAGAAGTACAGAAGATTGGTTCCAGGACCTCCACAAACACAAAACATGTGGATTCTTGTCTCTTATGTCATAGCATTTGCATACAGCCTATACATATATTTTATATATTTTAAATACCTATAGATATTTCTAGTCTCTTAATATAATGTCAATGCCATGTAAACAGCTGCTATATTATATTGACTAGTGAACTGACAAAGAAAGTCTCACAAGTTCCATACAGACATAATTTTTTTCCAAATAATTTTGATCTTCAATTGTTTCTTGGACTCTATGGATACAGATGGGCAATCACATTCAACTGACTTTTTACATGTCTCTTAGGCCCATATCAAGAAAAGACCAGGTCAGGGACATAAGACAGTACAAATTATAAATGCTTTTGTTTCAACATATTCAAATTTTCCACCATGAGAACACTTTTTTTTTCTTTTCGGTAGACCAGGCTGGTGTGTACCTAACTCAGATATCCGCCTCCCGTTGCCTCCCACTTCCAAGGGCATGGATTCAACAGTGTACCACCACCACCTGGCTAATGCGACAGCACTTTAAAATCCTCTTCTGCTCTGATGCATTGCAGGAGAGACATGCAGGAAAACTCAGAAACAAACCTAGACCTGCTGACTTAAGAATGGATGCAGAGGGCCAGGTGTGGTGGCACACACCTTTGATTTCAGAACTCAGGAGGCAGAGGCAAGTGGATGAGTTCAAGGCCAGCCTGCTCTACATAGTGAGTTTCAGGACACCCAGGGCTAAGTAAAGTGACCCTGTCTCAAAAACAAAACAAAATCAAGCAAACAAACAAAAAGAATGGATGCAGAGAATTCACTAAAGACCTTAAAATGTCTGGTCATTTTCATAACAAATGCACAAAGTCACATCATAGAACTGGAGAAGACCTCAGTAGTTAATGAGTGTGAACCGGAAGGGCACAGATAGCCCAGATACATTTTCAATGTGGTCCTCACAGAATTTTTTTGCTTTTTTTTTTTTTAACTAAGGATACTTTCACCGAAAGAAAAGAAAGAAAAAGACTTATGCTTTCCTTGAAAATATGGCACATTATTCTCACCTGGTTTTGTCCTCCCTTAATCTTAACTTTCAGACCTCCCCTAAAAAATTTAATGGAAAAAAAGCTTGCATCCACATAAGGTTTTCCTACACCACGGCTCTGACCTTCTCCAGGGTTTAAATGCGGAATCCCTCACTAGACACTGGGAGCAATGGCTTGACTTTACACTGACTATGAGGAGTCAGAAAGACATTAATGGGAAGTGCTTTCTAGGCTATGATGTCAAGCGTTCTCCATTGTTATTCATCTCCCAGTGCTCTGTGGGTCCCATAAACCCTTTTGCCTCTTATCTGTCATTATTTGGCTTCCTCTTCTTCATGTTACTGCGTCATTTGACATAGTTCAAGATCTAAAGAACATTGTATGTTTCCCTCACCCAATTTAACAAGAGGTAGGAAAAACGGACAGACATTAAAAGAAAGCAAAATGAATTGCTGCATGCCACTAGATCTTTACTAAGCCATTCTATTTGTAACGGGAGAATGAAATTAGTGTAATATATAATTACTGCATTGCAGAACTCTTCAAGTTCCTACTAAACATCTGAGGAGAAAAGGAAAAAAGAAGAAAAAAATCAACCTTAGTCCAGGTATTAGGGGCTCCTGTGAGATCAGGTTTCTGTTGTCTTTCATGCGCCTCATTTTAGGAAAGCGTTGTTCCGTATATCAGAAGAAAAAAAATTAACATGAGCTCTGAAAGCTGAGATTCTAGGACAGTATGCCAGGGCAAGCATTTTCTATGTAGCTCCACCAACATACAGATGGAGATATTACTTCTACTAAATCAATTGAGTTGAAAAATGGAACTTCACAAATGGGTAGAGGTGATGAAGACGGCACTTAAATAACTCTGCAATGGACACAGAAATGTCAGAAAAGCTGTATGTTATGAATGCCATCTATACTGTGGCCTGAGAAATTCACAGGCGCTGTTTCTGTTCTGGTCAGTTTACAACAGAAGCCCTTCCTGGTGCGGGTGCCACAATAAAAGCATCTGCTCTTACTGTTAATTTAATACCAGTGAAATCCAAAACAGAAGTGGAAATGGAAAGGGCAGCTTTTAAATTGGATTTCTTTTAAGATCACCAAATGGAACGTAAATTATAATGCAAGACACAATCCGTTGAAAACCCTCATCTTTTAAAACGCATGTCATATAGTAGTACATTGTCACTTTTTTTAAAAGTTGAATGAAACATCCTCTGAATACAATTAATGATTGTCAAGTTGCCACAAGGTCCTCAATGTGCATATTATTTTTTTTAATCAAAATAAATAGGATTTAAGAAACCATTTCTTCCAATGTATGTCCCAAGGCTGATGTTTAAACAAGTCTCCTTGGTAACCAGGAAGCATAGTGCACACTGGATTGGGGGAGGGGAATTGCAACTCTAGGTTGCAATAAGTAACCGGAGTAGTAATTGCTACCGCTAGACGACGCCAGCAGAGGCTACATCCTTCGAAATTCAACTCCAGGTCTCCCCGGGTCTGGCGCATCCTCAGCCTCCCACCCTCTCTCCCTTGGGTCTGTAGGCACTAATTCCGAAGCCGCCACAAGGAGACTAACTGACTTACCCGATGGCGGAGAGCAGTCTGCTGGACTTGATACCCAAGGGGGCTGGAGGGCACCTGGCTGCCTCCGAGGCAAAACGGCTCAGCTTTCCTCCTCGACTCTGGGCTCCGGAAAACTGCAGCAGCTCTGACTGCCCGGCCCGGGCTGCAGCAGTAATGATCGCGCGCTCTGGCGTGTGTGGATGCTAGCTGGTGTGCGCGCTAGCCCGCGCGCTCCCGAACTCCCGGGGCGGGGTGGGGGGGAGGAACTATGCCCGCAAAAAGAGAGCGCCAGCCAGCCCCACAGGTGGCGCGTGCAGCCCGAAGGGCTCTACCGTCCCAACAGCCGGCCTCCCGCCACCCCTCGCAGCCGCTCCGCCCTCCTGCCGCTGCGCGCTCCCGCCCCACCGCGGCCGCCCGCGACACGCGCGCTCCCCGGAAGTCCCCCCTCTCCGCGCTCCCGCACCTGAGCTGCCTGCCGCTGGGTCGGTCACACGCACAGCCTGCAGCTCCCGCCGGCCTCACACCCACAGCCTGCAGCTCCAGCCGGCCTCTGCAGCTAGGCGCCAGTCAGCACCCCGTCCCAGCACTCCCTGGGCTGAGTCTGCAGGAAGCCCACTGAGCCTGCAGGTGTCACCTTTCCCCGGAGCGCACTCCCCTCTCCCTGACCTGGCTGACTTGTTCAGATGCACCAGCCCAGAAGGGCCTGCTTTGGCCTCCTGGGAATTCGTGTTAACATACCTTTGAGGACAAATGTGGAGCGACTTTCTAAGAACCATAGCGGGCACAAATAGACTGGTGTCCTGAACCTGAGGGAAGAGGGAGAGTATTTTATTACCACTAATCAGCGATAAAACCATCATTGAATTACCAGGTTTGGCATATCTGCTGGTCACTGTGTCTTTTCTGTGAACATGCTGAGAAACTCCCTTTTAAGGAAAATGAATGGTTTTTATAAGCAATACTGCACCTTTGAATTGGAAACCTTGGTCCAATGTGAAGTCTCACAAGAGACTTGAAACTGAAGAGAAATACTTACTAGGTATGAATGATTTAAACTACTGCAATAATTAAAATATATCCAGAATTTCTACAAGATGGTAAAGTTTATGTTCTTCCACACACTGGAGCTAGGAAGAGAGGCCTTGGTCAGTTTTAACGTTATTCTCAAACCAATGGATCATTTTCCACTTTTAGAGCCACAAGATTTTTAGATGTGTTTGGCCTCCTGAGAACAATCTGTCTCGGTGCTTTAATCCCATGATTTTTCTGTTGGACTTCAGGATACCGATTCAACAGTCCTGGACACCAGGGGTAGATGCAGAGAAAAGAATTACAGCTGACTGCAAAGAGAGTTAGTGCTCGTCTCTAGAATATTTCATAAGCAACTTCTTTTTCATTTTATGCTGGAAGATCAAGTGTGAAAGCATTTTGAACCCCAAAATACTGACAATGGTGTCAAGAAATAAAGTGCTCTCCCTTCATCCTTGGCAAGTTCACTGATAGTCATTGTTTTGAAGGTCTTGTTTATGAAGTCATTTCCAGGAAAAACTGACTTCCTGGTATTCTGGCTCTTACAATCTTTCTGTCTATGCTTCTGCCTCTGCCTCCATGGTCCCTGAGCATAGGAGCTATGCTTCACTTATCCACTGGGGCTGAGGTCCCTCGATCAGTTGATCTCCACATTGTGCCCAGTTGTGTTTTCCTGTGATGGTCTCCATTTGCTAAAAAGAAATGCTTCTTTGTTGAGGGATGAGAACTTCACCTAATTTTAGGTATAAAGATATTTTAAAATGTAGTTAAGAAATAAATTATGCTGGCCTGGCAAAGTGGTGGTAGTAGATTATCTTTTAAGACCTATGGCCTCACTAGCCTTAGGTACTTGGGCAGGTTTCTGATACAGGCCTGATTTCCCTCCTGTTGAATGCACCTTACTTAAGTCCACTTAGACAGTGATTGGTTACCAATAGCATGTGAGTGCCACTTACTATATTTTTATGTATATCGTGCCATGGTGGTCATTGTGGTTCATAGATGTCACAGAGAGGTGGGGCTATTAATTACTTCCCTCCCTTGGAAGCTAGTATAATATTTCTAATACTATCAAAGCTAGAACACAGAAAGGAGACTTAACGATCAGATGGAACTCAATCATCCAAGCCCCCTGGGTCTTCAGCAACATCTAAGATGTAAACAAAGGCAATTGCAACAGCCTATATTGTTTTGGAAGCCACTTGGATTACCCTGACCAGTCACTTGAAAGGAGGTTTCTCATGCCTGATACTAGGGGTTTTCTTACAGTCTGGTTCTTATAGGGAGTATTGTCAGCCTTTGAGGGATACCCCTAGAGTCTAGAACCTAAACAAAAATCTACAGGCAACTGATGATGGCTGAGAGAAGGAGAATTAAACTCACCCAGGGATGAGCCCTCTAATTAGTTACCCAAACTACGTGGTCAGCCCTGAAATGACATACCCACAAAAACCAAAAACAGACTCAGCAGGTTATATTTATATATTGGTACATATATATTAGACGTGTAGAAATAATAAAGAAAAAGAGGCTATCAATTTGAGAGTGGGAGTGACGTGGGAGGGGTTAGAGGGAGGAAAGGGGGAAAGGATAGAATTATATCTTAATTTAAAATGTATTAAAATAATAATAAAGTTAAAAGGTAGTGTGCACACAATTACCAAGCATTGTAATATGCATTTATATGCTGTGCCTTTTAACATATTTTTAAAAAGTAAAGTACTCTTTTAAGAGTCAAAGTATTCCTCACTACAGGAACTACACTGATGACTTTAAAAAAGGTGTAGTGACTGGAATATCTGTTTAGAATAAATAGAAAGTATTGCTAAATATAATTACATAGTAGGAGCAAGAGTAGAGTACACTTGCATAGGAAAGGGTTCTTCATGCCACCAGCTGTCCACTTGTGTAAATATGGAAGTATTGCTTGCCGCCTCGCTGGGTAACTAATGTCTCCCACTTGTCACTGTCTCTCTTATACCTACTGTAATGTGCCACATGAAGGGGCTTGATAAGTGCTGCTTACTGGCACATGTTACACATATGTTAAAGGTTAAACAAGAAAGTATATGCAAATGTCTAGTAAAATGTATGGCTGAAAGAAGGGAATTTTCTCTAAGTGACTCTTCATGTGTTTTCTTAACAGTATTTTAAAAGCCTTTTATCACAGCAAAAGTGCCTCCTTGCTCTTCACAGTCAGTTGGAACACAGATCATGGGTCTCCACATGGTTTCTGTCAACAACACAGACCCCACACACCGCTCCTCGCTGCAGTAGGATGAGACAAAGCGGCCCTCAGAGGCAGTCTGGACCATGGACATCTACATGGCTCAGTAGCACCACAGGTCACTCTCAGTATGGCCCTCAGCAGCTCTACTAAAATGTTTTAAGTTTATATTCTCTCTGGCACCAAATGCCATTTGTTGTTTTCAGATCAATGTACTGACTGCTATCACTAGACATGTAAAGAGAAATTTTAAAAAATTATTTTCATTTTACTATTAACTAGTTAAAAAGGAAACATGAGAGGGAGTTTCAGCCATTATGAAGGCAAGTAAGATTTTAAAATAAATTATATGTCCACCTTTGTGGCTTTTCTAGGCCTTCTTGGGCTGGCTCTTGGCAAGTCTCTCTCACCGACTCCACCTCCTGTATCTTCTGCAATTCTCAGTTTATGTGCTGAGGCTTCGGGCAGCCAATTCTTATTGCCTCAGGGCTAGTGTGACCTAAGGGTTGTCAGATAGCATACATTACTTCACACCTTGTTGTCTCTTGTGCAGGCTCCTCTCTCATAGCTCAGCGTCTATCTCCTGTGGTGGCTCTGTCTCTCTTCGTGGGGTGGGAGGGCTCTGTCTCTTAAATAGGGCTTAAATAGGGTGTGGTTCTCTTAGTTTCTCATGGTCACTCACAGCTCATGGGCTCTCTCAAGGTAACCACTGGCCCTTGGTCACTGTTAGCACTTTGGCCTGCATGGGAAATGGGAAGGTATACTGAGACTCCCCAGCCCAGGAACCACACAGCTCTGAGAGGGGCAGGTATCTATCCCCAGTGAAGGTGTTACAGCTCCGAGGAAGGTGTATTAGGACTCCAGAGCCCAAGAACCACACAGCTCTGAGAGGAAGCTTCCTCAACCCCGGAGATGTTGCAGCTCATAGGAATGAGTTGCCTCACCACCAGCTGAACTGAGGAGAGGGGGGAGGGGCTAGGCCCCAGCTGGTGTCTCTCTGCTTCTTCTTGGCTTCTTTGCTTCTTCCCCACGAGGAATATTGGAATCTCAGCAAGCAGCAAATCTCATAAAGGAGATTTTATTGGACAGTGGGGAACAAGACCAAGGTATGACTGCCTTCTGTTCCCTGGGAGAGGACAGCAGGGAATGGAGAAATCTCAAGCCTTATATAGGATTGGGGGGAAGGGCTGTCTAGGGCAGGAATTTCCAAAATGAGGGTTGGTAAGCCTTCAAGTTCTGAGCTTGGGGAAGCTAAGGGATTGGTGAGGTTTTATTCACACAAATCTGGGAGGGGTACCAACTTAGCTGGGGACTGTTTGAGACTGAAACTGCCATTCTAACAGGTGTGGAGGAAGGGCCTATTAACTTAAACCTAGGGGATTAACACAAACTTGAACTTCCTTAACTAAACTATGAATTAGTGCAAAAGGGTCAGACTCCTAGTCCTGGTCAAAACTCCCTGGTTCTTCGGGAGTATGGTTACATTATACACATTGTTGCCACAGAGATCCCCATCGTGCTGAGGGCCCAATTGAAGACTCCTGTGCCTCTGGCTCCAGCTATACAGTGTTTTCCTCAGCCCCCTGGAGTTCCGAGGTGTAACTGTATTACCCTGGGTAGTTGTAGGGCTGGAGGAGACACCCAGGGAAAGATGTAGGGAGCCCAGAGGCAAAACTTGAAACAGTGGGGCCTGGCTGCTGGGGTTCCTCAGGTGGAGACCTGGACACTTCCTTCAAATGTATACAAATTTAACAAAGTCTGTAGCAGGAAAGATGTGTCTTGGTGAACCGCTCCCCTAGTCAGGAGGAAGCTGAGAGGCTGGACTACTGCTGAGACAGGACCGCTCCCCCCCCCACCCCAGCAGCCTGCCAGTAAACTTTTGTGGACACTTTACTGACATTTGGGGAAGGGGAGGGGGTGGTCCATTTTGATGAATAGCTGCCACAGCTGCTTTGATTTCAACTGCAGTGGTGGCAGCTGCACTGGGACTGCAGTCAAGACCCTGCACTGGGCACTGCTCTCTTGGGTCTCTGCAGCTTTGAAGTCACGCCCCTCAGCAAGGCACAAACCACAGGCTTCACATAGCCTCAATCCAATCTCTACCCATTTTGGTTCAGCCCAACGTCTTTTGAAGAAAGGCAGCATCCAAAAGCCCTTACTCTCAGTTTCCCAGGCATTACCAATTACACCTGTTTGCCCAAGACCATATGCTGCCATGTGCCAGGCCAATCTGCATTCTAAAAACCCTTACTAATTCATTATATAACTGTATAAAAATGAAAGTGGATACACACATTTTATAGGATAGTTTACCAATATTCACATTTTAAAAATATTTTAAAAGTGCATGTAACTTTTGATCCAGCAACTTTGCCTCTGAGAATTATCCTAAGGTTACCTTAAACAAAAGTACAAAGACTTGTATAAGATACTCATGATAGTTTAGTGATATTCAAGATGGACATTAGTCTTGGGAATAAGGAAATAGAAGATGGAGATGATTTAGAGTTAGAGGTCCATCACTGAGCAATGATGAGGATAAAATAGTTTACCTCAAGCTAATTGTGTGAGTAATAAATAGTTACATAAAACACAATGGGGATATCTTTACAGACTATTGTCACAAGTATATCAGTACATTTTTAAGTTGAAGTTGAATGAATATAATGCAATCTAGTGTTAAAAATATAATCTTGAGCCGGGCGTTGGTGGCGCACGCCTTTAATCCCAGCACTTGGGAGGCAGAGGTAGGCGGATCTCTGTGAGTTCGAGGCCAGCCTGGTCTACAATGTGAGTCTAGGACAGCCAGAGCTGTTATACAGAGAAACCCTGTCTCAAAAAACCAAAAAAAAAAAAAAAACAAAAAAAAATATATATATAATCTTGGGCCAGGTGTGGTGGCTCACACCTTTAATCCCATCATCTGGGAGGCAGAGAAGGCAGATCCCTGTGAGTTCAAGGCTAACCTGGCCTACAAAGTGAGTTCAGGATAGCCAAGGACTATACAGAGAAACCCTGTCTCGAAAAACAAACAAACATATATATATATATGGATAAACATAAAATATGGGAAAGAATGAAGTTGCTACATGAGTAACTATGTGTTTTTATGTTTTACTGGTTCAAAAACAAACAAGTGAATCTCAAACTTGTTCCAGCCAGTCTTAGAAACATAACGGTATGAGAGCCTTCCCTGTCACGGTATTACCATTCACACTGTGCTACTCTCAGACCCAGGCAATTCGCAGGTCCTACACTAATAGTAGTTTTAAGATGAGTCTGTAGCAGTGCACACTGGCAACATCTCCTGCTGGATGCTAGATTGTGATGGAACACCATTGTGAAGGAAAGCTAACCTGCTCTCCAGGGACAGTGGTGTTGGGCTGAGTGGAGACTTGGTGCTCAGGTGACACAGTACAGCACTCGCAGTGGGCAACGGTATCTTGAATGTCAGTGCTATTCCTGCCCAAGGACTCTTGATTAGAACCTTGGGCCAGCCCCCAGAGACCTTAGTCCTTTATGAAGTTGTTGTATCTTCCCATCATCCAGCACAAAGAAGCCTCGCCAGTCTTCTCAGTAACAGGCTTTGTTCTCCCTCTCATGTTCACTTCCTCAACAGCTTATTTTTCTGGGCACACAACAGCCCTTGCTGTTCCTCTGAGATCTAGCTTCTAGAATTCACAAGTCAAGAGGCCAATGTGGTTTGTTCGTTTGCTTGCTCTGATGTTTTACTGACCATGTTTCTCTGACATTGTTCCTCTAGTGAGGCAAGTTTTTTTGAAATGCCTACTGATTAAGATCATCATATTTTAGCCTACTAACCTCTCTGGCTATGTATATGGACATTTTTAAATAATGCACTTTAATATTACTGCTTTTGATAAGTAAGAAGATAATTTATTGGATGAGAACTACGATTCTTAGAATTGAGGGACTGCTAAGGGAGTCCTTCCAAATATCAAGACTTTTAATAGGACCAGGAACCCTAATAACTTTACTTCGTTAAGACTTGAGATCCCAGAATCATCTCATTATAAGTCATGAGCACACATTATGGTGAGTTGAGGTCAGGGGAATAGCAACTACAGGACCATATAGAATGGGGAAGGAGGACTCACAAATGGGACAATGAAATCCTTCACAGTAAAGAGCAAAGGATGCTGTGCAGTCAAACTAATAGCTCTTCAGTTCCTCCAGTTTTTAACAAAAGGGCAATTTGCACTTCCTATTATCCCCTGTATGGTTAAGTTTCATTGTAGGGTGTAGAATCACCATGGAAACACAGTTTGAGAATTTGTCTATGAATAGGGAAGACTTAGCCTGAATTTAGGCAACACCATCAATGGGCTGAGATTCCAGGCTGAACAAAACAGAGAAGCTGACTGCAGATGCAGTGTGACCAGCCACATCCCTCCCACTGATATGCTGTCTCTGCCAGGATGAACTGTGCTACCAAACTGTCAGCCAAAATAAACCCTTACTTCTTTAAGTTTTTTTTTACTGTGTATTTTGTCATGACAATAAAAAAAAGGTACAGATAATCAATACTGGTTTCGAAATGGTTGATGTGATAAACTTAACCACACGGTTCCTAGTTATTTACAACTGGTTTGAAGGAGGAATATGGAATCCTTGAAATCTGGTAAACAGCATGGAGTGGATCATTTTGGTGGCAGTTTGGAAGACCAAAATGCTGACAGAAATGTAGACAGTGGAGGCCAAGGTAAGGAGGTTTCACAGGTGAACAAGGGCTCTGTCCATAAAGAGTAGAGGCTGTTCATGTTTTGTTCTGGCAAAGAATCTGGCTGTGCTCTGCCTAGGTCCTGAGAACTCCAGTGAGGCTGAATTCAAAGGCAATGGACTAACTCAACTGGTTTGGCGAGGGAATTTCAAGTTAACATTGAGGCTATGTCATGACTACTGCTTACTGCTGTTATCTAGGACCACAGGCAAAAAAAGCAACATGTGAAAGAGAAGGACATGAAAAATGTGCAGTTTACCAGGAAAAACAGGAACAGTGAGTAACTTCTTCTAAGTTGCAAACTGATGAACATTAAAACAAAAAGCAGCTGTAATTGTTAAAGGGGGTGTCACCACTAAAGTGAAATATTTTGGGCCCACGACATGGTTCAAGAGGTAAAGGAGCCTGCCTCCAAACCCAAAGACCCAAATTTGTTGCCTATAATTTCTTCCTTCTAGGAAATAGCAACTACCTTTTCTGTGACTGAAGAGAGAGAGCTCCTGGCATCCAGGGTGAAGATCCAGGGATGTAGCTGCAAGTCCTACAGTGTACAGGATGCCCCTAACTGCCCTTAATGGGAAGGTCTCTAATTCTCACCTGTCAATAGAATAGACCTGCAGTTGAGAAACTACTCCAAATCCAACCCTGACTCTCAGAGTTGACACAATGCCACTCTTCTGTTCTCAAATCACCAGTCCTCTGCTGTTTTTAAACTAATCATGCTCCTTCTTCCTGTGTTCCTTCAGGGCAATGCCTTTCTACTTGAAATCTCTTAAACCATTATGTTTATTAGTCCCAGCCACATGGAGAACTGTTGCTTAGCAGCATTCCTGATGAACTCAGGCATGGTGAACAGTGGAAGAGAAAGATACTGTTGAGGTTCCTGCGGGGTCCTCACAGAATTAAAGATGAGATTGCCTTCCTAACAAGGGGAAAGGTCACTTTGGGCCTTTTATTGCAAGTTGAAAATTAACACACCCACCCTACACTCACCGTAGCTTAGAAGTACAGTTCACTGTAGAGGGTCAGGTTCTGCTTTGAGGCCAAGGGGCTAGTGTGAAGTCATACCTAACTGCCACTGCCAGCAATGTAAAAGAGAACAGAAATGCATATTGCTACTCCAGGAGACGAAAATTAAAATTCCAAGTGTAATTTCCATCACAGCATTGTGAAGTTAGAAATCATAAATAAAACCACTATAAATTAGAAGATAGCAAAACCCTTTGTATCCAGGAAGAGGCATCTTGAGACATGAAACCATCATTCTGAGCAGCAGAGAAAAAGGAAAGCAAGCAAGAAAGAAAGCTCTTGCCTCCTGAAACAGCCTAGAGCCACTTGCTAACATTTGGTTTGGTTTCAACAAAACTGACATTTTCTATCTAAGCTTGGTTCATTTGGATTCGATCCTTTCTAACATAAGATAACAAATCAATCTTCAAAATCCTTTCAATTCAATTAGGCAACTTCACAACATGTTAAACAAAAAAGTTCATGCTACACATGGGTCCTCCTGGGGTTCTGGTCATGTTTTTGCTTCTAGGAGTTCATGGTTGTTCATTTCTCTGTAGCTAAAGAGACTGTTCACTTGGGTTTTGCCTATTTTTCTGGAGGGTTATGTTCATATGTTCTTTTAAATTGGAAGACAATACATTTGGGAAGAAGAGTAAAGTTGCACTGTAAACACTTAAGGAAAATGGAAATGGTTTATGACCTGAATCATAAGCAACAGGTTTTATTTTAAACAAATGTGAATGGGGGATTTTTATACTGTATCTTCTCTTTTTAATTAAATAACTAACTTACTTATGAACTTCCTATATTAAACTGGTGAAAGACTATTAGCAGCAGAAATCCCAGAAATATCACATATGATGTTAGTATTTTAATCTTTGTGTGCACAGAGGTCTTGCTGTAGAAGTGACACACCAATGAAGTAGTTAGATCCCTATGGATATATCATCTTAACAAAGGCTGACAAGTTTTGGGATGGTGATAAGATAAAAAAACAAAGGATTTATACAGTAAATTATGGGGAGGGGACAAATATTTGGGAGAAGATAATAGAAGATAAGGGTAATTCTAGTAAGGTTGTTTTCCTTGCAGACTTGCCTCAGCAATGACTCTCTTGTGTCTAGCACTAATGGCTGATTTCATCTTCTTAGGGGAGCAGAATCACCTGCACTTTCAGGTCCTGTTTTCAGGATGTGGAGGAAAGCAAAGAGCCCTTGCTGTGTCTTGTGCTCTGTGATAGAAAGTCTAACCAATATAAACTCAAAGTAGTCCTTATACCAAAGTGGCTTGAAGCAGAGTAGTTTGTTCTGAGGCCTGCTAGGGGTTGACCTGATGCCGCCATGTATTCAAATGCTATATACTGGTTCCCAAGTTCTGTTTACTGTACCACATTCTCATTTACACCAACTGACGTTGTATAAACTTTGCTCGCCAATCTTTTGTTGTTGTTCTTGTTTTTGGTTTTTTTGAGACAGGATTTCTCTCTGTAGACTAGACTGGCCTTGAACTCACAGAGATTTGCCTGCCTTTGTCTCCCAGAGTGCTGGTATGAAAGACACCTGGCAATTACAGACAGTTGTGAACTGTCATGTGTGTTGGGATTTGAACTTTGGAAGGGCAGCCAGTGCTTTTAACTGCTGAGCCATCTCCCCAACCCCACTCACCAACCTTATGTGACTGAGGTGGGGAAGGAATCACAAGAATGCAAGCCAGGGCAGTCCTTTGACCTGAAATGTGTCCCTTTCTTCCATTGCTCTATTACATTGTTTCACAGATCCTCCATTACAGTCTGAGTCCTTCACTAGCAGATCCACAATCTTTTCTACTTTAAAAGACATACCCTTTTCTGTACTTTTTAACATCATGCATGACAGGTTTTAAACAAAGGAATTATGCTGCATATTTGGTGAACAAATGGATGAATGTATAGAAGTTATGAAGAAGAGAAATGCAAAGCAGCTTTGTATGTCATTGTGGCTGGAATGTAAACATTAGTGGAAGACTTCTGAGAAACATCCTTAGAAAAGGAGGCTATAGCGAAACTCCATGAATGCCATTCTGAGGTGATTTTGCCTTATTCTGCAGAAACATGTAACAACAGTTTTGTTTTTTTTTTCTTTCTGGAAGGGTTAAGTTTCCTCTTGAGTGACAGTAAGTAAGAATCATTATAAAATCTATGATTTAAGTGCCATGAACACAGCACCCTGTGAGTTCTGTGGAAAGTGATAGGAAGGGAACTATATTGGAGTAATGATTAGCTAAGTCTCCTTGTCCTTAGGGGAGATACAATGTGGGGGCTCATCTGGGTATCTGGTTAATGAACTCTGCTCATGATGATAGAAAACAAAGAAACAATCTACATGGGGAAGTCAGATTCGATTCCAAATATAATATTCAGTGAAAGCCAGAGGGTCAAATGCAGAATCATAGCTAATGTTCCAGAGCCAATAGATTAGAGACATTGACTAAGGGGCTGAGGTGGAAGAGGTGCTTAACCAGTGTAGTGGATCTGTGGCATGCTCAGTGTTGACTAGCACATGAGTCATAGTCTAATTTGTTTTAAGTCCTACTATAACAAATTATCATAAACATAAATACTTGAAACAACATTTATTTATTTTGTTACAGCTCTGGTGCCTAGAAATAATATATGGGACTCATAATATCAAAATGTCAATAGAATGAGTTTCTTTGTGGGTCTTAGGAAACACAGTTACTGTCTGCCATATTTCAGAGCTTGCATACATTGCTTTGCTGAGAAACTATTCCTATATTTTCACACTCAGGAACATTGGGTTAAATTCTCACACTGTTGACTTCCAGGTTGTCTTTTCTTCCCTTTACTTACACTTATAATTACATTTGGGTGCCTTGATGGTCCAGGGTAATATCTTTGTCCTTTTCATGCCATCTTCTCAATCAATCAAACCTGAATTCTAGCAAAGCCTTTCCTACTAGCATATGCCCTTCTATGTTAAAGTCAGCAGATCAGCACTCTTAGCTCCATTTGTGACTTAACTTCTCCTTTGTCATGGAGGGTAGTTATCTTGTTGTTGTTGTTGTTTGTCAACTTGAAACAAACTAGTGTGTCTGAGAAGTGAGAACCATAACTTAAACATTACCTCCATAGTATCAGCCTGTGTGCAAGAAAGACTGTCTGGCATGATTGATGAGGCAGATCCCAGCCCTCTGTGGGTGCAACCTCTGGACTGATGGCACTTGGGTATGTAATTAAGCAGGCTGAGAAAGCTGTGAGGAGCAAGCCAGTAACCAGTGTTCCTCCAAGGCCTCTGCATTAGCTCCTGCCTCCAGGTTCCTTCCTTGATTTCTTCCTTAGATGATTGATTGTGATGTGGAACTAACTGTAAGCCAAATAATCCCTCCCCAGTTTGCTTTTGGTCATGGTGTTTTATCACATCAAGGAAACCCCTATCTAAGAAAGTAATGTATTCACAAACTAAAGGATTAGGACCCAACACAGGTACCTGTCTGCAACAGCCTTTTCACTAGGAGATAACAGTGTCAGCCTGCTTTCTATGAAGATATCCCTACTTGCTGCAGTTACGCAAATTTCTAGGGAATAATGTGATTTAAACCATGCCCAAAATCACTGGTCTGTGTCAAGATTTTTCTGTAGTCATGAGTATTTAACTCTGATATCCTGATGATGCATGATTCCCCTTAGAAATGAAGCCCACATCCTCCCTCTTCTGTCCCATACAGACAGTGATAAGGAGCTGCATCCAGCAGCTTGTACCATTCACTAAAATTACTGGTAACAATCTAGGAATTTGGCAACATCAGGGTGGCATGAATCAAAGCCAGACTATTTACACTGTGAAAATCAGCAAATACTATAAAAAAAAGCTTTTCCTCTGGGAGTTATTAAACCTGCTACTAAACATTTTCGTGCATACCATGGGGTATGTGTAACTTGAAAATGAATGCTTATTGTCCATCTGGGCCCATGTGACATTCCAACTGCAGTGACTGGTTGCTGAACATAGTGTTGGCATTCCAAACAAATGTCAGAGCCAAATAGAGGCCAATTTAACGTAATTGGCCTCTGTTTTTCAGTAGAATGTGCGGAATTCTGTTTGTCAGTGAATAGATTCACTTGATTGGAGTGAATCCATGGACAGGAAGAATTTTTATATCTCTGAACTGCATGGGTGTGGTAGTTTGAATAGGAATGGCCCCCATAGACCCATGTGTTTGACTGCTTGGCCCACACAGAGTGATACTGTTAGGAAATGTGACCTTGTTGGAAGAAATGTGGCTTTGTTGGAGGAAACATGTCACTGGCTGTGGGCTTTGAGGTCTTATATGCTCAAGCCGGGCCCAATGCTGCAATTTTCTTCCTTCTGCCTGCTGATCCAGATGGAGAACTCTCAGCTCCTTCCTTGTCCAGTACCATGTCTATCAGCATACCACTATGCTTCTTGCCATGATAATGGACTAAACCTCTGAAACTGTATTCCAACCCCAATTAAACGTTTTCTTTTATAAGAGTTGCTGTGGTCATACTGTCTCTTCACAGCAATAGAAACCCTAACTAAGGCAGAAGTTGGTACTGGGGACTGGGTTATTCCTGTGATAGGACTGGCCATGCTTTTGTTTGGAGGAATGTAGACTTTGGGACTTTGGATTAGAAAAGCAGCTGAATGTTTTAAGCAAAATTTAATGGGCTGTAATGGACAATGGTGCTGAGGGTGATTTGAACTGTGGGGACTGGCTCAAGACATTTCAGAGGAGAATATTAGTATGTAATCTAGAGACGATTCTTGTAACATTTTGGTGAAGAATGTGCTGCTCTTGTCTTAAAAATCTGCCTGAGGCTAAATTGAAGAATTATAGATTAATAGCTTTAACAGAGGACATTTCAAAACAGCCTAGCATTGACTATGTTGCATGATTAGTGGTCACTCATACACATCCATAATGAAAAGGAACAAGGTAAGCAAGGAAAACTATAAAACATACAGAAAAGCAGCACCAGAAAGTGGGAGAGCTAAATCCAGTGTTGAAGGAGATAAATAGATGAAATAAAATCCTAATGTTAAATGCCACAAAGGAAGTGGTGACCTCAGGACAAAATCCCACCCAGCTAAGCTTCCACCTTGTGAAGAGGGATTAAAGAAAAGCTTAGAGCCTTTAATCACAGCCAGCACTCTGGGGGCAGAGGTAGATGGATCTCTGAGTTTGGGGCCAGCCTGGTCTACAGATCAAGTATCAGAACAGCCAAGCTTAGATAGTGAGGGAAACTAGTAAAAGCAGAAAGCTGGTGAGCATGTGATTGAGTGAGGGGGGCCATGTTCCAGCCCCAACAAGCTGCAGAACTTGGCAGCTTTGCCCATGTGGTTCTGGTTTTAGTCAAGGATACAATAAAGAGGTTATGGAATCTTCTTCCAAGACTAAGGAAAGCTGTTGAAGCCAGGTATGTGGCAGGGGTGTCCCTGCATGGAGCCCGAGAGAGGCCTTTATGTGAAGCTGTGAAAGTGAAACAAAGATTGCCTTGAAGACTCCAAAATGTTACAGATGCCAGACCTGAGGGATACCTGCTGAGGAGACCTGCTAACAGGAAGTGGAACCAGCCCAAGAGAAAGAAGTCTGTTGCAGTCAACAAAGCTGAAAGGAACTGAAGATCTGAATGGCATTTTGACATCAGACATGGGGATACTGAGTCTGGAGTTTATCCAGCTGGTTTTTGGTCTTGCTTTGTTCCAATATTTCCTCACTATGCTCCCTTTCCTCCCTTTGGAACAGTAATGTATATTCTGGGCCATTGAATGTTGGAAATATGTGATCTTTTATATTTTGATATTATAGGGTTTATAGTTAAGAGATTACACGAGTCTCAGAAGATACTTTGGACTTTTAAAAAGGGTTGAAATTGTTATAGATTATGGGGAATTTTGCAGATGGACTGAATGCATTTCTGCATTATGGTATGGCTACAAGTCTGTGGAGACCAGGGAGTGAAATGTGGTGGTTTGTATAGGAACTCATGTGTTTGAGTGCTTGGCCATAGGGAGTGGCACTATTAGGAGGTGTGGTCTTGTTGGAAGAAATGTGGCTTTGTTGGAGAAAAGTGTGTCACTGTGTGTGGGCTTGAGGACTCATATGCTCAAGTCAGGCCAGTGTGGCAATCCTCTTCCTGCTGCCTGCTGATCCAGATGTAGAACTCTCAGCTCCTTCTCCAGCACTGTGTCTGCCTGAATGTCACCACGCCTCCTGCCATGACAACGGACTAAACCTTGGAAACTGTGAGCCAGCCCCAACTAAATGTTTTCCTTTATAAGAGTTACCATCAAGCCGGGCGTTGGTGGCGCACGCCTTTAATCCCAGCACTTGGGGGCAGAGGTAGGCAGATCTCTGTGAGTTCGAGGCGAGCCTGGTCTACAAAGTGAGTCTAGAACAGCCAGAGCTGTTATACAGAGAAACCCTGTCTCGAAAAACCAAAAAAAAAAAAGAGTTACCATCGTCATGGTTTGTCTTCACAGCAATAGAAACCCTAACTAATGTAGCATGGATGTCAGAAAAACATTTTAAAGCAACATTTCATAATCTTATCAGGAATGTATGAGTTTGGGGGTTATCTGGTGGTAGAATGCTTTTCTAGCAAGTGTGAGGCCCTGGATTAGGTCCCTAGTACCTCTTTCCCCCAAAAGACAAAATGCAAAGTTACAGATAGTCACACATAATTGATCCAGGAAGTAGATAAATTATTCAGTCAGCAAAAAGTTTGAGTTTATACTAGGAGTATAGGAAATCACCATAGAAAGGATAGCTATGGTTATTCACAAGGTACCTTGGTGGGAAATGTATGCAAGTGGTAGGGACAAGGTAGAAAATGCCTAATTTCAGGGGAACTGGTTGATGAAATTCCTTAGGGTGCTCACTTTATTGAGATTTATGGCATCAGGCAGGAAGCTTTTAGAAACAGTAGCATAGCCCAAGTCCAATTTATTAATAATATTTACTGAATATCATTCATGTTTCAATCTTAAACCAAATGGGTTTAGATGCATTTCACTGCATTTACTTCTTCTAACACTCACACTAAGGCTTCTCACAAGGAGAGAATAGGAATTAGATATCGTCGAGGACAATGGAGGGAAAAGTTTTCCAATACAGCTATTTAAGTTAGAGTTTCTATTGCAGTGATAAAACAACATTACCAAAAGCGACTTGTAGAGGAAAGAGTTTACTTCAGCATATACTTCCAAGTAACAGTTCATCACCCAGGGAAGTCAGTGTAGGAATTCAAGTAAGGCAGGAGGCAGGAACTTAATCAGAGGCCATGGAAGAATTCTGCTTACTGGTTTGCTTCCCATGACCTTCTCAGCTTGTTTTCTTGTAGCACCCAAGACCTAGGGTAGCCCTGCTCACAGAGAGCAAGACCCTCCATATCAATCATCAATCAGGAAAATACAACACAGGCTTACTCCCAGGCCAATCTGGTGGGGGCATTCTCTCAGGTGAAGATCCTTTTTCCAAAATGACTCTTGCCTGTGTCTAGCCAGCACAAGGGGCAGCTTGGGAAGTGTCAGAAGTAAAGAGTTAGCCCAGGGGAGGGCCGGAGAGTCTCAGGAGGAGGGGAAGCTTACTGGACTCAGGATATAGACGGAGGGAACAAAAGTGTGGAAGCTACAGTGAAAACACTGACTGCAACATGAAGCATTGTGGGTGTCCCCACAAGTGCCACAGCCAGCAGGGGAAAGATCCAGAGGAGGTAAGAATGAAACTTAGTTTCAGCTACACTTTAGCTAGTCAGTGCTAGGCCAAAACTCCTGGAGTCTGATGCCAGGTAGTTTATTTTCTACACATTTAAACACAATAAAACTCACGTGGTGAAAAAGTTTCCAGGTGATAATCATCACAACAAAGCTTTAGGCAAGGCTACATTGGAACTCCTTTACAAAGTACATCTCTTTAGTAAAGCATCTGTGACCGTTTTCACAAGAATGGAGCATATTGGCTGAAAAATGACACTCAGGATAAGGGCCTAGAGAGGAAGGATTTGTAGTAAGCCTAATAGCAAATCCTCTGCAAAGTGCTTGAGACCTCTTTCATGAGGATGGGTTGTACTGAGTGAGAAACTGTGCTCAGGATTCTGGGGGATTTGGTGAAGGCTGGCTTTATAGAATAGCAAATATTACCAGATTTTGGAATCTGAAAAAGTTTTGTCAAAATGGAAATTTGTGATGTCCTAAATGGTAACAGGTTCACCAATGTGGCTATAATCTTAAGCTTCATGTTGACTGTAAGGGAAGAGTTAAGTTTATGCTTTAAGGCCAAGTTCCCAGGAATGGTGCCAGCTGTTGCTATGCTGATGAAGGAGAAGGACCTTCAGCTAGGACAAGGTAGCCCCGTTCTGGCATCTGATCTGTTATTCATGCATATTATTATGATTTTCTTAGAAGAATCCCTAACCAAAACAAAAATTATTTCCATTTGGACCAGCTAATATTGACCATACCATCAGTTGCTTGGGTTATTAAAGAATTCCATAACATCAAAGGATATCAAAACGGACCACAGCTGGTTGATCAATAATAACGAGCCAATCAGAAATGGACATGACTAGTTACCTAAATATTATCCAATCATATGGTAAAAAGACTGCCTCTTTGTCTGAGTTGCTATATAAGCTCTATGCTTCTTGAACTCGGGAGTCCAACTTCAGCTGCTGCGTCAGTGAGAGTTCTGAGTCGGAGCTGGACTTGTATTGAATAAACAACCCTTGTGCTTTTGCCTCGGTGATGGCTCTTTGGTGGTCTTTGGGGGTCTCGAGAACCGGGCAGAACAAGATATTAACACATTGATTTCCCACCTTCTGGATGGAGAACAGGTGTCAATTTCCTCAGTTGAAGAAAAAAGGCCTGTGCGTTTAACAAATCTGGATTTTCTAGTGTTTATCTGTGAGCTCATACCCCCTACAAAGGACCAAGTGAGCAGGATTTATTCATCTGGTTGTTAACGAGAGAGATGATTATCCTATCATCAAGTTGTCCTATTTAAAAAAAATGATTTATTTATTTTTATTTCATGTACATTGGTGTTTTGCCAACATGTATGTCTGGGTGAGGGTGTCAGATCCCCTGGAACTGGAATTGCAGACAGTTGTGTGCTGCCATGTGCGTGCTACAAATTGAACACAGATTCTCTGGAAGAACAGCCAGTGCTCTTAACTGCTGAGCTATCTCTCCAGCCCCTAAGTTGCCCTTTTCATAAAGGACCACTGAAGCAGACAATGGAAGCAGAGTAAAGGCAGCAAGGAGGCAGAGATCCAAATGAGAAGCACGGGGGGGGGGGGGGGGGGGGTGCCTTATGAGATGAAGAGACATAAGTCTTTAGGTTTCTGTGTAGGTTTCTGCTCGAGAACCTGGAGAAATGGTTATGACTCTCACTGAGCTAGGAAGAGCAGGATTGTAGGGGAAGATGATACCAGGTTTAGAATGTTGGATATTCTAGTAGAGGTTTTCAGGGAGCGGGTAGCTCTAAAGGCTTGACACTCAGGAAGCTGGAGTGACAGGTTTTGGAAGCAACAAGATAAGGATGGAAAGAAACCTAAGTCAGCAACTGGAAAGGTACTTGTTCAAGGCAAAACAAAGGAAACCTATATTTAAAACACAAATGGAGAAGCTGAAGACATAAAAGAAGGACAAGCCAGAGGGGTGCTTGTGCAAAGGAGTTTTTAAAATGAAAAGCCTGGCCAAGAGGCTCAAACACTGTTAAGGGGCCAAGCAAGGCATGAACAAGAAAGAGTTTTCCGTCTGTTAGGTGCGGGGCAGCACTTCCACTGGGGTGATAGAGACAAAGTTTGATTTGCCTGGGTGAGGAGTGACTGGAAATGGAAATAGAAACCCCAAAAGAAGTTTATGTCAATAAATGGGAGAAGAGAATTGATACAGGGAAGAAGGAAGGTGAAGGGGTTCTGGCCAGCTCAAGTGTGGCAAGCATGGCTCTGGCAGGCCTTGCCCCTTCTGCCATTCTCTGTGCCTTGTTAAAACTCTTTAGATTGCATTCCTAAAGCTAGCCATCATAGTCTATTCTCTTATTTGGCCACTTCCTCCTCCTGAGGCTGACTACCAATGTCCAGATATCAAAGTATTGAAGTCAAGAATCAAAAACCCTCATTGGTTCATCTAATTAACATTCCCAATCAAAATATACCACCACATTCCAACACATTCTAACATACATCTCCCCTTTTTCTCTTCTTAACAATTACACCTGCAAGGCCATTTGCTGTTGTTTTTCTGCCTGAATCAGAAAGTAGCCACTTTCATTTTTCTTCCCTAGTTAATAAATGCTTTCGGAAAACAGGTGTTTGGGTTTGGTTTGTGCCTAATCTTGGGTCTGAAAGAGAACCCCTCTCTGTGCAGGAGTTTCTTTCAGTAAGGGAATGAAAATTGAAGTTATTTTGCTATAAATTGGAGGAGTCTCAAGCATACTTGACTGCAGGTGAGGAAACAGTGTAGAGAAAGAGTTAAGGAATAGACATTGTTTGAGAGCCACTGTGAGAACTGGGGAGAAATGTTAAGTGCTTGGGCTAGCTCTCTCTGGGTCCTTAAGGAAAGGGCAGGGCTCTGGTTGTAAGGCTCTTGGAAGCAATGACACCACAGAATTTGATTTCTTTATAAGACACACTGAAATAGACTATGAAGGAAGGTGGAGAACCAAAGACACTTCCCTGCAGTTTTGGCTAAATGAGATGTGGAGAGATCCTCTAGCTTGAAAGACATGTGTCAGCCTGCTATGGACATGGGCATCATGGTTCAGGTCAGCCTTGAACTGTCCACACAAAATAAAAGCAACAGCCAGGCCACATTCTCTTCTAGAAGGGAAGAATAATGGAGCAGGAGCTACAGCACTGTAGGAGGAAACCTGAAGTCAGATACTGCTACAATGCAATTTTCACTAAAGACTGCCTTTTGGAAACTTCTAGAAACAGCAGATACTATTTCTCAGGATGTAGAAGCAACAGCCGCATGGCAAAAGCTTTGCTTGGTGGTCGTCGTGAGTGAGCATGGTGGTCTCACTTGCCCTTTAGCCAGCTGACTGGAAAGATCTGGAGGCTGAGTGATGTCCTTCCATAGGCTGCTGACTTCTCTGTTATCCACGGCTTATGGTAGAAGAGTGCACACATTCAAAGTGGAAGCTTTATGATCATTGTCTCAGGCTTAAAGAGGTAGAGGGATGTTAAGGAAGGTAAGAATATTTCAGCTTTTCAAAGCTTCACAGACTCTAATGACAAAGAGGTGTCCAGAGAGGAGAGGGAATCTAATGTAAACAAGCTGAGAAAGTGCCCCCAAAGAATAATCACAAATGACACAAGAAACAATTATGAGAAATAGCAGTGAAGTCAGGGGTTTTAGTAAGCAGAGCCAGGACTGAGTGCGGCAGAGGTAGGCTAGTCACTACAGGGAAGCCTTTTAATTCTATCCTTTAAAAATTTTTCCATTTTATTGAAAATAGATTTTCTTCTCATACAGTATACCCTGATTATAATTTCCCCTCCCTCTACTGCTTCCAGCTCCTCTCCACCTCGCATTCCCTCCAGCTATACCGCCTTTCTGTCTCTCATTAGTAAAGAACAGGCTTCTAAAATATAACAAGAAAACATGAATTATTTCTGGCAGTGAGATAGAAGGGAAGAAAAGAGGATAATGCCAACAGACATAACACAACACTGAATTGTACACAATCAGAGTCATGTACAAAGCTATCTGTTCTTCAACCACCTCAGAGACCTGAGAGGGAGAAATATATCTGATTTTATAGGAAATACAGGGCCTGCAGCTTCCCAAACTAAGAAATGACATACCAGTGGCTGCCTGGACAGTTCCCATTTTCTCTCCATACATTACAGCATTGATCTTCAGTCATTTGGCCTCGTTTCTCTGACAGACATTTGTAGGGGTTAGATAAATTAGATTTACAAAATATATAGGAGTTTCTGACTCTTAATTCGGGGCATGAAGAGCATTATCATCATGAAGTCAGCAAAAACAGGAAAGACTTAATAGACTGAAAAACAAGGTTGAAGTCAGGAAAAACAGGAAAGACTCAATAGACTTGAAGAAACAAAGTATCTGACCTGACATTGTTTTCAGCTGCTAAGTGGGCGGAGCCCAAATTAAGCTGAAACAGAGTTCCTCCTATTTAAGGGCAGTGCATGGAGCCCAGAAAGAAGAGGCCTCTGATGCTAGAGAGCTCCAAGTGTCCTGCTGAAAAAAGGGCTGGCCATTGATGGCCAGCTCTCTCCCTGAAGCAGAAAGAAGCCGGTGAGCAAAGAAAGCCTGAGCAAGACCCCAAAAGGCCAAGGACTGGACCCTGTGGCTCAGCTTTTGCCTGGAGGGATTTGATCTGTCCGATCAGTGGCCTAAAGGAAACGGTGCCTGGCTTTAAGGACTGAGGCAGAGCAGCTGAGTTCCTGATTCAAAAGAAGTAAGTTGGCCTGCAGACGGCTGGGGTCTGCCACAGAGAAGAAAGCATGAAGCCTTATTTAAGGTGAGACTGCAATAACCAATTTACCCTGACGAACCTGCATCTGAGAGATCCAGAAAAAGGACTGCTAAGTGCGTTAAAGAATCTACGACAAAGACTGTGTTCCTGACGACTGAGGACCTGCCGCAGAGACTGTATCATTCTAAAAGGTTATAAAAGTAGTTGTTATAATTATCAATAGGTTTAGTGGGTAGGTTAAAGGGATTGAAGGAATTTATAGGATTAATAGTTAAGAAATTGTTGGTGTTTGTTATAAGTGAATTTAGTAATAAATAAATAATAATTTAAAAGGTCGGTTACAGACATTGATTGTAGAGCAGGGGTTATGAAGGACTTACCTACCCTGTCTTGGCAGAGCTAGGCTGTCGACTTACCTGCTTCCAGGTTTTGTCCTTTTTGGACAGCATTCTGTCTACAGTTGAAGCAAGTGGTTTTTCTTGCCAAGAGAAAGGCTTATCACCGATTCAATCATCTCCCACTGGAGATTCTTCGATGCTCATCTTCTACTTGGAGTAGAATAGGGGGTGCTGTCAGGAGCTGACATGTCTCGATATCAAAAAATCTTAAGTTAAGAAAACATCTTTGAATGCCATATTCTGCAGATCTCTTGAGGTTTTTGAAGAGGCCCTATCTATCTCTTATATTAGGGTAAGCAGATGTTGCTTGTCTCATAGCAGGTTTATTTCTGATTAGCTTAGAAAGTAAAATAGGCCGTCATAGTACCTAACAGAATGACCAGCTTGCATAACCATTAGTTTGCATTTCTTAATTATCCTAAACAGTTTATGACAATTAGTAGTAAAAGGCCGAAACATCACATTTCATTTTTTTTCTTTACCTCCTAACCCTTCCATCCCATTTCTCTTGGGTGGGGGGTCCTTATATAACAGTCCCTCATCTCAGTTGAGAGGTCGTATGAGGGCCAAGAGCCTCCTCATTCATTGGGGGTCTACAAAGCAGTACCATCAGTGAAAAGTGTCTCATTGCCCAGGAGAGAGAACTACTAAACAAACAATACAATAAGCAGACAATAGATAAAAAGACTAAAAAATAGAAAAAATATATAAAAAATAAATAAAAATTAAAAATAAGAAGTCTATGTCCAAGTTCCCTTTGGTGTGTTAGTTGTAGTATTGATACCTTCTACTATATAGCTAAAATCCTACTATAAGTGAATAGATGCCATATGTGTCCTTCTGAGTCTGGGTTAGCTCACTCAGGATGAGCTTTTCTAGTTCCATCCATTTGGTTGCAAATTGCATAATTTCATTGTTCCTGATAGTTGAATAATATTCCATTGTGTAGATGTACCACAGTTTTTAACCCATTCTTTGGTTGAGGGACATCTGAGTTGTTTCCAGTTTCCAGCTATTACAAATAAGGCTGCTATAAACATAGATGAGGAGACTTCCTTATGATTCTGTGAAGAGGCATTTGGGTGTATACCCAGAAGTGGTATGGCTGGGTCCTGAGGCAGAGCTATTTCAAGTTTTCTAAGCTATCGCCAGACTGACCTCCATAGTGGTTGCACAAGCCTGCATTCCCACCAGCAATGGAGTAGGGTACCCCTTTCTCCACACCCTCACCAGCATGTGCTGTCATTTGAGTTTTTGATCTTAGCCATTCTGACAGGTGTGAGATAGAATCTCAGAGTCATCTTGAGTTGCATTTCTCTGATGATTAAGGATGTTGAGCATTTCTTAAGTGTCTCTCAGCCATTAGGGATTCCTCCTTTGTGAATTCTCTATTTAGCTCTGTCCCCCATTTTTTGATTGGATTATTTGGTTTCTTGGCATTTAATTTCTTGAGTTCTTTGTAGATTTTGGATATTAGCCCTCTGACAGATGTGGGGTTGGTGAAGATTTTCTCCCAGTCTGTAGGCTGCCGTTTTGTTCGAATGACAGTGTCTTTTGCCTTAGAGAAGCTTTTCAGTTTCATGAGGTCGCATTTGTTGATTGTTGATCTCAAGTCCTGAGCTGTTGGTGTTCTGTTCAGGAAGTTGTCGCCTGGGCAATTAGTTCGAGGGTTTCCCCCACTTTTTCTTCTAGTAGATTTAGTGTGACCAGCCTTATGTTAAGGTCTTTGATCCACTTGGACTTAAGTTTTGTACAAGGTGATAAGTATGGGTCTAACTTCATTCTTTTACAAGTGGACATCCAGTTGAACCAGCACCATTTGTTGAAGATGCTGTCCTTCTTCCATTGTGCCATTTTGGCTTCTTTGTCAAAAATTAGGTGGCCATAAGTGTGTAGGTCTATTTCTGGATCTTCAATTCGATTCCATTGATCTACTGGTCTGTTTATATACCAATACCAGGCTGTTTTTACAACTATTGCTCTGTAGTACAGCTTGAAATCTGGGATGGTAATACCTCCAGATGTTTTTTTATTGTACAGGATTGATTTAGCTATTCTGGGCTTTTGTTGTTCCATATGAAATTGAGAATAGCTCTTTCCAAGTCTATAAAAAATTGTGTTGGTTTTTGATAGGAATTGCATTGAATCTATATATTGCTTTTGGTAGGATGGCCATTTTTATTATGTTGATCCTACCTATCCATGAGCATGGGAGATCTTTCTAACTTCTAAAGGCCTCTTCCATTTCGTTCTTCAAGGGCTTGAAGTTTTTGTTGTACAGGTCCTTTACTTGCTTGGTTAGAGTTACCCCCAGGTATTTTATGTTGTTTGTGGCTTGTGAAGGGGGTTGTTTCCCTTATTTCTTTCTCAGCCCATTTGTTTGTTGTATAAAGAAGGGCTTCTGATTTTTTTTGAATTAATTTTGTATCCAGCCACTTTGCTGAAGGTGTTTATCAGCTGTAAGAGTTCTCTGGTGGAATTTTTGGGGTTGCTTATGTATACTATCATATCATCGGCAAATAGGGATAATTTGACTTTTTCATTTCCGATGTTTATCCCCTTGATCTCCTTTAGTTTTCTTATTGCTCTAGCAAGAACTTCAAGTACTATATTGAAGAGATATGGTGAAAGTGGACATCCTTGTCTTGTCCCTGAGTTTAGAGGAAATGCTTCAAGTTTCTCTCCATTTATTTTGATGTTGGCCACTGGCCTGCTGTATATTGCCTTTATTATTTCTCGGTACGGCCCTTGTATGCCTGTTCTTTCCAGAACTTTTAGCATGAAGGGGTGTTGGATTTTGTCAAATGCTTTTTCTGCATCTAGCGAGATTTTCATGTGTTTTTTTTCTTTCATCTTGTTTATATGGTGAATGACGTTGATAGACTTTCATATTTTGAACCATCCCTGCATTCCTGGGATGAAGCCCACTTGATCATTTTGGATGATACTTTTGATGTGTTCTTGAATTCGGTTTGCTAGTATTTTATTAAATATTTTTGCATCTATGTTCATGAGGGAGATTGGTCTGAAGTTCTCTTTCTTTGTTGGGTCTTTGTGTGGTTTAGGAATCAGGGTGATTGTGGCCTCATAGAATGAGTTTGGCAATGTTCTTTCAGATTCTCTTTTGTGAAAGGGTTTGAAAATTATTAGTGTTAGCTCCTCTTTGAAGGTCCGGTAGAATTCCAAGCTAAAGCCATCTGGCCCTGGGCTTTTTTTGGTTGGGAAATTTTTAATGACTGTTTCTATTTCCTTAGGGGTTATAGGGCTGTTTAATCTGTTTATCTGATATTGATTTAGCTTCGGTACGTTGAATCTATCAAGAAAATTGTCCATTTCACTTAAGTTTTCAAATTTGGTGGAGTATAGATTTTTAAAGTAGGATCCAAATATTCTCTGGATTTCCTCAATGTCTGTTGTTATTTCTCCCTTTTCATTTCTGATTTTGTTGATTTGTGTTTTCTCCCTCTGTCTTTTAGTTAATTTGGCTAAGGGTCTGTCTATTTTGTTGATTTTCTCGAAGAACCATCTCTTGGTTTCATTGATTCTTTGTATATTTTTTTTGTTTCTAAGTTGTTGATTTCAGCCCTAGGTTTGATGATCTCCTGCCTTCTGCTCCTCTTGTGAGTGTTTGCTTCTTTTTTTCCAATTCACCCATTTTAGCTGTTAATTCACTAATATGAGCTGTCACAATTTTCTTTTTGAAGGCACTTAGTGCTATGAACTTTCCTCGTAGCACAGCTTTCATTGTGTCCCATAGGTTTGGGTATGTTGTGTCTTCATTTTCCTTGGATTTTAAGAAGTCTTTGATTTCCTTCTTTATTTCTTCCCTGACCCAGTGGTCCTCTAGTAAAGAGTTGTTCAATTTCCATGTGAGTGTAGGCTTTCTGTTGATCCTTTTGCTAGTGAAGTCCAGCTTTATTCCATGATGGTCTGATAAGATACAAGGGGTTATTTCAATTTTCTTGTATCTGTTGAGGCTATCTTTGTGTCCAACTATATAGTCGATTTTGGAGACGGTTCTGTGAGGTGCTGAGAAGAAGGTGTATTCTTTTGTGTTTGGGTGAAACGTTCTGTAGATATCTGTTAGGTCCATTTGGTTCATGATCTCTGTTAGACTCATTATTTCTCTGTTTGGCTTCTGTCTTGATTTTCTGTCCATAGTTTGTGAGTGGGATGTTGAAGTCTCCCACTATTCAAGTGTTTGGATTGATGTGCGATTTAAGTTTTAGAAGCGTTTCTTTTATAAATGTAGGTGCCTTTGTATTTGGGGAATAGATGTTCAATATTGAGATGACCTCTTAGTTGGTATTTCCTTTAATGAGTATGCAATGCCCTTCTCTGTCTTTTTTTATTAACATCAATTGAAAGTCTATTTTGTTTGATATTAGTGTGGCTACTCCAGCTTGTTTCCTGGCTCCATTTGCTTGGAAAACCTTTTCCCAGCCCTTTACTCTGAGATAGTGTTTATCTTCAATAGTGAGGTGTATTTCTTGTATACAGCAAAAAGATGGTTCTTGTTTACGGATCCAGTCTGTAAGTCTGTGTCTTTTTATTGGCGAGCTGAGTCCATTGATGTTGATGGATATTAGTGACCAGGGGTTGTTATTTCCCATTATTTTGGTATAGCTGGCTGTCTTGTGTTTCTTTTTGTTTAGTTGCTGTGGAGGTTTCTATTTCCTCTGTTTTCTTGGGTGTAGTTATCTTCTCTGTGTTGGAATTTTCCTTCTAGGATCTTCTGTAGGGCTGGGTTTGTGAGGAGATATTGTTTGAATTTGATTTTGTCATGGAATATCTTGTTTTCTCCTTCTATTTTGTAGAGAGTTTTGCTGGGTATAGTAGTCTGGCTGGGCACCTGTGTTCCCTCAGGGCTTGTAGGACATCCATCCAGGCCCTTCTAGCTTTTAAAGTTTCTGAGGAGAAGTCAGGTGTGATTCTGATGGGTCTGCCATTGTATGTGACTTGACCTTTTTCTCTTACAGCTTTTAATATCCTTTCTTTGTTCTCTACATTTGGAGTTTCTATTATTATGTGGCGAGAGGAGTTTCTTTTCTGATCTAATCTGTTTGGTGTTCTGTAAGCCTCTTGGATTTTTACTGGCATCTCTTTCTTTAGGTTTGGAAAGTTTTCTTCTATGATTTTGTTGAAGATATTTCCTGGATCATGGAGTCGGGAGTCTTCTCTTTCCTCTATGCCTATAATTCTTAGGTTCCGTCTTTTCATTGAGTCCTTGATTTCTTGGATGTTGTGGGTGAGAGGTTTTTTAGCTTTCTCATTTTCTTTGGATGTTGTACTGATTTCTTCCATTGAATCTTCCATGCCTGAGATCCTGTCTTCTATCTCTTGCATCCTATTTTTCATACTCACATCCGTATTTCCTGTTCTCTTCTCTTGATTCTCCATTTCCTCTTTTAACTGTGACTGTGTTTTCTTTATTGTTTCCATTTCTATTTTCATATTTTGAATGATAGTGTTCGTTTTGTACATTTCCTTCTCTAGTTTGCTTGTTTTTGCCTGGAGATCTTTCATTGCTTTATCCTTTTCCTGTTCAAGCTGGGTCACCTTGGCTTGGAGCTCTTTAATGGTGTTATTCATTGTGTTGACTTGTAAAATTGTGGCTTCTTAGAATTCCTTCATAGTTTTAATTTCTTCTTGAAGGGACTCTATCACTTTCCATGATGTAGAATTGTCATCAGTTTCATGTGTTTCAGTTGTGGTGAGGTGGTTCGGGCTGGATAGAATAGCATTGGTTTCTTTTGTTGGAGACATTTCGCTCTGTTTTTTTTTTTGTTTTTTGTTTTTTTGTTTTTGTTTTTTTTTTGTCTGGGGCCTCTGGCCATGTGGAATTTTTTTTTTTTAAGATTTATTTATTATGTATACAGTGTTCTGTCTGCAGGTATATCTGCAGGCCAGAAGAGGGCACCAGATTTCATTATGGATGGTTGTGAGCCATCATGTGGTTGCTGGGAATTGAACTCATGACCTCTGGAAGAGCAGCCAGTGCTCTTAACCGCTGAGCCATCTCTCCAGCCCAATGTGGAATTTTTTTGCTGTCTTTTGGACTTGGGTACAAAGGTGGCACTTTGGTGTAGGAGTAGCGTTGCCTTACTCCACCCCTATAAGGTGTGTCATTCAGCCCCGCTTCCCAGGTGGAGACCTAACTAATCCAGGTGGTGGAGCTGTGTACAAGTAAGCTCTGGTTGCCCACCAGAAGGGCCCGTACTAGTACAAATATCCGATATATGACAGTTTCAAATATCTCGCAGTTTGCCCAGGGTTGGTTCCTGTAGTGGGTAAATCTGCAGTTCAGCTCCAATAGCCTTGCCGTTCCCATGGCTTGTAAACTGGTCACTTTCCTCACAGACTGTGATCTGCGGTCTGAAGGCACTTTGCAGTCGAGCTGCGCTCACTTCCAAGGGTTGCAAACTTTCACCATATAATTGGATCCTCTGTGTGAGAACTTGGAGTGTCCAGCAGGTTGGGTATTATCTCTGCGTGGGTTCTGAATCTGCCGGCTGGGTATTAGGTTAGAACTTACCAGGAGTCTCCTGTTGGGGGATGGGTGATCCCGATTCCCAGGTCCAGTGGCTTCCTAGAGTGTCCGAGAGTGGGAAGGGGCGTCCTGTCCAGGGATCTTCCCTGGTCCCTGTGTAGCTGGGTGAGATTTAGAAGGGGTCGTGCTCTTTGAACAGCGTCCTGCAACACTTGCCGCCTTGTGACTGTTGACCCTGAAATCAAAATACATCCGTGCAGGCCGCCGCCATCTTGGATCCCCCCACAATTACTTTTATACTACCAAAAACAATCTACAGACTCAATGCAATTCCAACCAAAGCCTTTAATAGTAAAAAAAAAAAAAATGAATACAGGACTCAGAATTAAAGGTAACCTGGAGCATCCTATATTGTCTCTCCTGATTCTACATGTTTGACTTCTAACCCTAAGTGTAAGAGGTCATGATCAGATGAAGAAACACCAAAGCTGAAGACCTCCACTGTAGTCAGGGATTAGTGAAGTCAGAAGAGGTCCACATAACCCTTTTTGATCCCCAGCAGTATGGATGGTAAGTATGGAGCCTGAGGCTCCAGTGCCAACAAAGTGAATAGACTTCCCCCATAACTCTTTGATGGAAACACGTGTTTCATGGGGAATTTTCCAGTTGTCTCTTTATCAAGAAACTGGCACTGGCTGAGGTCTGTCTCCCTTCACAGGCAAAAACCAACTTCTTCCTTGTCCATATCCATGCTGATAGCCAAGAGAGCAAAGTCCAGGCCTGGATCCTGACTTTAAGTCATCACAGCTTCAGCCAAAAGACAATGACTTAGTGAACATCAAGTTACACTGATCATCCCACCTGCTTTTGTGGGAGCAAAAATGAATTAAGTGGGAATTATGTTCTCTGCCTTAGAAGAAATTAATTCAGTCCTACTTCTCCCAAGTAAGAAGAAGAAACAGTACAAAATTTCAACAAAGAAATACTTTAAATGGAAATAAATATTTTTTAAACTATGAGAACATGTTACAGGTTGAATTTTATTATCTCTGCCTTTTATTATCATATGTCCTAACTCTCAGCACATTACTGTAAATTGGGACATTCTAGATGTAATTAGTTTAGATGAGGTCATGGAGTACAATAAGTGCTCCTAAACAAATACAACCAGTGTTCTTCAAAAGGGGAAATTTGAGCATAGTTATACAGAGAAGAAAGAGAATTCATTGTGAAGATGAGGCAAGCAAGAGGTACTTCTGCAGGTCAAGGAATTGCAAAGCTTACTCGCATAGCATCCGTTTTCCACCAAAACTCCTGTGTTGAAATCCTAACCTACAATGTGAAGACATGAATGAGACCACAGAGTATTTGGAAGGGATTAAATATAAGTCTCTAACTCATAAAAGAGGAAAATCAGCAGAACCTGATCATGCTAGCATGCTGCTCTTGACTTTTGGCTTCCAGAACTGAAAATACAAAATAAAGGAACAAAATAACAGAGAAAGAAAAACACCTTTCTATAGTGTGGGATAGCATGGTATGGAATGGAATGAGGTGTGGCATGGAGTGGCATGACATGGCAAGGTGTGGTATGGGATGGTATGCTGTCTGTGGCATTTTTATAACAATCTAAAGTACGACAAAGGCAGACAGAACAGTTTTTCCCTCAGAGTTCTCAGAAGAAAACAACTCTTCCAGACCCTTGTTCCCACCTTTCCCCTTCAGAACTATAAGACAGTAAATTTCTGTTGTGAAGTCACCCATCTTGTCATACTTAGTTAAAACAGTCCCAGAGCATGAATGCAGAATGTCAACATGCTTGATCCACAAAGCACTAGCATGAAAACAAATCTAAAATATAGTGGTATATTATGTTATTTACAAAAATAACCAAAGTCATTTTATAATACCTATTCATGTTAAATAAATCATTCATGCTGTCTAAATAGGGCTATTTAAAAATACCAATTATTTACCCAGGACAGTACAGTCTAAAGAGTCAAAGCTTGGATCTCTCTAGTTTTATAGTTCTGTGGCAACAACCAGTGTGCCAAATATAATTGCCTCACGGTAACCCAGATTAAAACAAAGTTTCAGTACTAAAGATTTACCTAAAAAGTTCAAGAGACTACATGTGGGAAGACAGCAGATTTTAAGAGTAAATCATTAATTTCTATTATGACATAATTTATTTAAAAAGTTTTAAACTTGCATTTTATTATCAGCAATGAAAATTTTAAGTATGCATATTTACAACTCTCTGTGTGAAATACTGTGGAAATATGCAGGCAAATGTTTCTGTTGATATTCCCTCTCAGGAGCAAGAGAGTTAGTATAACTGTATTTTTTTATTACTTTTTTGGGTTCTTATATCAATCACCCTTCTCTACCCCAACTACTTCCAACCACCTAATACTAGGTAAGCAAGAACGCAGGTTAGAGAGGAAATGGGGCATAGACCTCTTTGGACTACTTCCTGCTTATTAGGGGCATCCAGTTCCTTGGGGAAAGTCCAATTTCATTATTAGGATGTCTCCAACCAGCAGCCAGCAATCTAGCAAACAGCAAAGCCACAGGAGGAACCAGCAGCAACAGGGACCAGCAGCAGGAGGAGCAGCAGCTGCCTCAAGCCCTCTCAGAGCTCTTGCATTTATATCCTCTTAAGAGTTCCCAGTATTCCAAACATAAACCACTTGTAGCTAGCAAAAATCATGCCCCTCCTAGAGCACAAGACAAATCATAGTGACTGTGAACAATGTGAAGCAGTCCCATATCCCACACAAAAACATATTCACCTAACATAACTGCTCAGTCATTGACTGATCAGCTTTATTATCAAAAGAATAAATTTGGAGCAATGTTTGCACAAGTTTGAGACAGGAGAGTCTTAGAATAAGCATTAAGTAATTTTTTTTTAAGATAGAAAGATTTTCTTTATTAATGACCCCAACCATATTTCTTTAGATACAGGAGTTTTGAACTCAAATATTTAGAAGAAAACAAGTTAAGATTGCATTACCTGCAACTCATTACCAGTAACATATTGCAAAGCAAACAGCTTGGAAGAGGGTGAAAAGGGAGTGAGGGAGGGAAAATAAAAGGGAATTAAGTTGATCAAGTGGATTTTTTTCTTTCTAAAATTCTTGGGAACTATGAAGTCCTTGCAAGCACAGCTCGTTTCTGCAGATTATTTGCCAAACTCGTACAAAATGGAACCCAAATGGAGAATCCCTTAAGAACCTGGAGAGGTGCAACATGAAGGGCTACGATTATCCAGTAGCAAGCGGTCCAGCCTTTGGTCAACAGAACTTCCTCCTCAGTTCCCAAGTTAGCGGGATGAAAATGTCTTCCCTGTGATTGTTTTCATTTCTTTCTTCTCGGCATCTGGGTGTGCACGGTTGAGCACGTTAAGGAAGTCGGATGTTTTTGCTCGCATTCGTGTATGAATATAGGCCTTAGAGCACTTGATGTGGTAGTGCAGATAGTCCTGGACTGTGTAGATCAGGTTGATGGTGTTCTCTCGAGCAGTGGCATTGGTGTGCCGGGGAAACAGCACGAAGGTGATGTAGCCAATGTTGTCACCCACGGCAGCATCTGTGTCTTTCAGCTCTAGAGGAGGTTCCCTGTGGCTAAAAAGGACCTGGGGGGGCTGTGTGGCTGGCTCTTCGTCCTTCTTTGAATTCCTGCATGAACACCTTTCCGATGACCACATCGTTGTCATCCTTAAACACCGTACTGAAGACTACTGTAACTCTGTCTTTTTTAGATTCAACATACATGGTCTCATCATCCCTATAATGGATACCTCTCCTTCCTTGCCCTCTCTTGGAACTGAAAGTATTTATCAAAGACAAAGGCAAAACAGTTTCGCTTCAACATGCCAGCCTGATGCACAATAGAATCCTTGGATGCAGGCAGATTTTCAAGGTCCTATAGCAAAGAAACATTGTACCCTGATTCTGGATTTACCAAGAAACTCCCATACTCTCTTTAATAACTCATCAGCACCATGTGTCTGAAGTTCCTTGTAGAATTTCAAAGAAATACTGACCATCACTTTTGTTTTATCTCCATTAGGATTTGAAATACGAAAAAGGACGCCATCAAAATCTGCAAATGTTACTTCTACAGCTTCTGGTTTGTTTCCGGTGGCCACGTTCTCGAACTTGAGCGCCAGCACCTCCTCGATGATGCAGTTGGTTGTTCACCTCCAGCAGGATTGGCTGGCCCCCGAAGCTTCAACTCGCCTGCCTAGCTGCCACTGCCTCCGTCGCCGCTGTCTTACCAACGATCCCGGATCCCGCCCAGCCCCCCAAGTAATTTTTTTTAAGAAACCAAAATTCTTACTATATTTCCCCCTTTTAGTCCAATAAATTATGTTTTACCTAGCATCAATAAACTATATGCAATAAGAACAATTATGAGAACTATCAAGTATGAATTATATTTACAATTGTCTAATCCATTTATGTTGGCATAGTGTTATTGTGCACTGTGTAAAGATTATCTTGTATTATTCAAATCTTGATTTCTCTGCTCACATATCTGCTTTAAAGTTGGATATGTCATTGTAATGCTTATTCTAAGATTCTCCTGTCTCAAACTTGTGTAAACATTGCTCCAAATTTATTCTTTGACTTGTCAATAAAGCTGATCAGCCAATGACTGAGCAGTAGAGAGAATAGAGCTGGACTTCTGATTCCAGCAAGGGGAGGAGAAGGAGAGGAGGAGAGAAGGGAAGGATTCAGTCATGTGGAAGGTTGCAGAAATACCGTAAGAAGACAACTGGAACAGAGAAAGCCATAAAATGCAAGTATCACAGGGATTTTTTGGCTGGGAAGTAGCTAGGTTGGTTTACAGGATTAGAATAGATTAATATTCTCAGTAATTGTGCCTTGAATTGGGGTAAATAAATCATAGTCTCTCTGTCTCATTATTTGGGAGCTAGCCGGATTAGAGAAAACTGCCACTTTTAAATTTCATACTAAACATTTGCATTGGACAACCTTGGAGAAAGTACTCCACTATCTATCCAATCTTGATGAGTCTAAAGTTTGGTACCTAAATCACTTTTTAAAAAAAATCATAACTTGCATTTACTACCTTTAAAACATCTTCTAAACATCTCCTAAAACACTCTCTTAGTTCCTTCACAACTTTTATGTCTTTATAAACTTACATCTCTTTTGTGAATTTACTTTTTTTATCTGATTACAAGAAAAAATGTAAGACTATAATTGTCTTCAACCCCAGGAGAGACCTGAGAAGGATAAATTTTACCTGGGTAAACAAAAAGTACAGAGCAACAAGCAACTTCCAAACCTATAGAAATGTCAGAACTGCTGGTTACCTGAATAGTAACCCAAGGTGCCTCTGTATCAGTGGAGCATCCAATTTTTGGCCAAATCTCCGTGAAAATTATTATAAAATTCAATGAATGTAAGCAAAATTCTTTCTTTCTTTCTTTCTTTCTTTCTTTCTTTCTTTCTTTCTTTC
>CAJQZJ010000249.1:2450311-2461310 GCA_907164525.1 Lophiomys imhausi | reverse complement strand
TTCTTTCTTTCTTTCTTTCTTTCTTTCTTTCTTTCTTTCTTTCTTTCTTTCTTTCTTTATTTTTGAGACAGGGTTTCTCTGTGTAGCCTTGGCTGTCCTGGACTCACTTTGTAGACCAGACTAGCCTTGAACTCACAGAGATTTGCCTGCGTGCTCAGCGAAGCCCGGCAATTGCCCATACAACATTCTATGTACTATTCCTTCCTTGTGAATAGTTTCATGTTTTGTTATTTTAGTGACCTCTCATCAACAAGGTCTGAGAATATTAAATGGAAAACTCTACAAATAAGTAAGATATTTTAAGTAGCAAGCTCTTCTTAGTAGTGTGACAGAAACACTCTATCACACTTGGTCCTACCTGGAGTTGGATTAACCCTTTGTACAGCACAGCCACCCTGTATATGTTACCTTTCCATCAATTACTGAGTATCATCTTCATAAGAAATTAACTATGGCAGTATACAATACTGTTTGTGTTCAAGAAATCCAGACATAGTAGCCTAATAGTACATTTGTTTCAAAATAACTGGTAGAAGTAAATGAAAATATATATATATGAAATTTAATTGGCTATAAATAACAATTATAGAGTGTGTATAATGATATATTATTATATGATATATAATGTATATAGAGATTAATTGTTCTTAGGTCTGTACCTTTAAGTATATTTTAAATTTTCCTTATTCTTTTGATTCCTCTGCTATTTTCTCATGACAAAGGAAAACTCTCTGTCTCTCTCTCTCACACACACAATTTTGCTTAATCATTGTGCTGAGGTCTGTAGCTAGAACTGATATTTTGCTGTTCTTTGGCAAGATATTTCAAGCCATCATGGTTACTCTTACACATCCTGAGCTTCTATTCAATCTAAAGCTCTTTTTTAAAGTGTTAATTATGTGGAGTTCTATGAGAACATTAAAATGACTCTTTTATGTTCCAACCACTAATCACAAAGCCAACAATCTATACTTCTGTTGCTATTTGTCCAGATAAAATGGAAGGGGTATTTAAACAGCTTTTCTCCAAAAAATCTTCAAATAAATAGATATGCCTCAGGAAACAGGGGAAACCCATGCATCTCTCAAACAAACAGTAATAGCATCACACCTGAGCTTTCTCTTGCAAAACATCCTTAATGTAGGTATCAGTCATCTCGCTGAGAGATATACACAACATCTTAACTTCCATTTAAGAGAATTTTACACAAGGAGAATAAAAAGAAAACCCCATACTCCTGCATTTAAAGACTTCTACCACATGACTTGTGAGGACTTCAGCCAGTCTCCCCATTTCTCTTTCTATTCACCTGCCTCTACCTCACTACTTACTCGATCCCCAACCTTCCTTTCCAGATGTCTTGTTGCATTAATTTCCTCTTGCTTTATAACTAGAGGTTTAAAACAGCATGTAGTTACTGTCTCACTTTAGTTCTTTAGCTCAGTTAGGCTTGGCTACTTCCATACTCAAGATCACTGGGCATTACAGAATTCAGCCCAGCACACCTGCCTCCCTTCCTTTGCCAAAAAAGTCACATCCAGTGTAAATAAGCTCCAGAAGGCATGTGTGTCCACTAAAGCTTAGCAATAGCCTGTGTGTGATTCTTAGAGACAAATGGTGTGGGGAAACTAATCAAAAGAGGCTGGAGTTCAGGATAAAAGGAAAAGTCATATCTATAATGGTAAAAGCTGAAGATAGAAAACCACTCCAAGAAAAACATGCAGGGATGTTTTATGTATTGATTAGAGTGCTTTACATTACTTTAAACACAACAGCAGTTAAGCTACCTACTGAAATGCCTCTCACTTTAGTAAGGTTTTCTATTGCTGTAAAAAGAAAACATGACCAGGACAACTCTTAAAAAGGAAAACATTTAATTTGGGACTGGCTTACAGTTTCAGATCTTTAGTCCATTGTCTTCATGGTGGGAAGCATGGTGGCATGCCGGCAGGCAAGGTTGCTGGAGAAGGAGCTGAGAGTTCTATACCTTTATCGGAAGGGAGTAGAAGGAGACTATTCCACACTGGGCATAATTTGAGCAGAGGAGACTTCAAAACCTGACCCCACAGTGGCACACTTCCTCCAACAAGACCACACCTACTCCGAGAAGGTCACACCTCCTAATAGTGCTACTCCCTGTGGCCAAGGATTCAAACACATGAATCTATGGGGCCATGCCTATCAAACCATCACACCTTTGGGATATTGAATATAAGGCCAGCCGTACAGAAGGAAACACATGCCTGGAACTGAAAATCTGCCAGGAAGCCATGGTTGCGAGCCCACAGGCTGCAGGGATGAACCTGCTACTATTAATAAACATATTTTCAAGCACAAGTTAGTGCAGCTCTCAAACCTCATCAGAGACATTTCTTTGTGCAGTGGATGATGGCTAATACAGAAGGTCAAGTCAAATGCAGAGAAAAGATTTCTGTGGAGGAGTGTGGTAGAAGATAGGCCTCTTCAGTGAAATTAGCATGCAGTTCTGTTTACCATCTGGCACCACATAAGGAGAAACCGAGTGTCCCATGAACATGAGAAATAGGATATGCCCTGTTGAAGGGGCGTGGCTAAGAAACTGCACAAATCGTGCAGATGACATTGGTTACAGTAAGAAGCCATGAGACTGCTAGTCATCCTAGAGAGATCTTATAGACTCTCAAGACCACTTAGGATGAAGAGATAATGTGATATGTAAGCCAGAGAGCGCCACACAGCCCGCTCTCTTCCTCCTGCATTCACTGACTGAGAAGTGCACACAAGGTATGGCATACTCAAGCCATTAGGCTGCAATGGTCATAAACTGAAAGGCGGAGTCCAAGAGAGAAAAACTTTTCACTGCAAATTAGCCTGAGAGAGACCCTTTGACGTAATTCAGCCTATTAAGGCTGACAGCAAAGTGAGCGGAGTTCAGAATCTTTTTAAGAAAATTAAAATAGAGTTAGGTGTTTGTAGCTAGGTATTAGGGTGTTCTTAGATAGATTATAGGTTTTAGATTATAAGTTTTAGGTTATAGGATGTAGGTATTTCACAGATGTTTGTTAAGTACTAATAAACATAAGTGTTATAAAAATATTCTGTTACAGAGTAGTGCTCAGTAACAGATGGAACACCTGTAGCCACATATCCTCTTCCCAAGGTTCCAGGGGACCATCTCAGAAGAGGGGGGCCAAAGGATTGTAAGAGAATACTGCAATAATAACATATTAGTACATTATCTAAAATATTCATTTCTACAATTCAAAGGATTAATCAAGCCTAAAAATTGATAGTATTATTAATAGTATTATTAATGTTACATATATATTGAATAAATATTGAATGTTTACTGTATGCCAATCTCTCTACTTCAAGTGAATTAAGTCTCATGGAAACTCTAAAAAAGTGAGTAGTATTCATGTAGTAGAAGAACTGAGTACAAGAGATACAAGAAATTACTGCAAAATCATGCAATCAGGAAGTAACAATCAAAATTCAGAATCAGATCTGTCTGTGTCCAGATTCATATAGATTCCCTGGCTGCCGAGGGGGGAAAAACACAGAGATAGGACAAGCAGAAAAAAAAAAAAAAAAAAAAAAAAGATGAGACTTGAGAAGACAGGCAGATTGAACAGCATAGGCTCTGGCTTGGAAGTTTTTGAGTTAGGTTTACCAGCTAAGACAAACAGCTCTGGATACAGTTTGATTTTTCAAAGCTTTCCCAAAGTGCTTCTGGAATTCCTACAATATAAATCCCATGTTTTTCTGATGTTTGAAATAAAATGTACCTCTTGAGTGTTTGCTTCTTATAGTTTTTCTCCTTGCCAAATATTTCCTTCGTAAAGACCAGGTTATATAGACTTGCTGTATTGATTAAATTGTTATGGGCAGAGTAAAATTATCTTACTACTATTAACCCACAACCACTATGAAAAGATGTTCCTTCTGTGCTAACAAGCAATTCTGTAAGGATACAGGGGAACAGATATATTCTGAAAACTCATGTGAGTGAAACTGGCTTACAAAGTGAGGCAGGAAGCAAAGTTCCTAGTGGGAAGGGAAATCAAATGGAAGCAGTAAATAAATGATGTGGAAAATCATTGAGGTGCCAACAGGATGATTTTCATCAGCATCCTGTATACAATGAGATGCTCATGCTGCATTACCCTTGCTCATTAACCTTTTCTCAATCTACTATCCTACGTCTGTATCAGTGCCCACTGAGAGAGCCCTCCATATCTTCTGATATCTTAAGGTCATCTCATTTCAGCTTTTCAAAGGTTTATGAGCTACTTTTCATATTTGTTTTCTCTCTGGTGAATGTTAATGTCAGTCGCTGAGTTTCACCGGAAATTTTATTGCAGGGCTGGTGAGATATCTTGGTGTTAAAGGTGGCTATTTTTGCAAGTTGATGTTCTGTGTTCAGTCTCTGGAACCAGAGGATAAAGCTACATGTGGTGATACACATCTATAATCCTAGAACTCCTAAGGTAAGAAGGGAAAGATGGGAGGCAGAAACAGAAGAACAATTGAGAAGCTCATTGGCCACCTAGCCTGAAGTATGCTATGAGGAAGAAACAAGGGAGAGCCTGTCTCACTGAGGTGGAATGAGAGAACTGACTCCTAAAAATTGTTCTCTGCCATCCACATGTGTTCATGGCATGAAAATGCACACACACACGGGGGGGGGGGGGTGAAGACCCATGGGACAGGGGGACAGGGTGGTTGGGATTCAGCCTGGAGTAAGAGTGGGGTCGAGGCTTGTCCCAACCCCAGAAATCTGGTCCTGAGATCAACAGGAGTAGGACCACTCCACCCTGCCCCAGGCCTGCGTGTCCCAGCTCATGTAGCCTGAGCTCCCACCCTTCCCCCACCCAGAGGAGGTCAGTAGCCTGGTAGCCACGTTAAACTTCCTCTCCCCTTTTAAGGCCTTGTCTGGCAGCACCTGGAATTCCTCCATATGTAAATGAGGCATTCTCAGCACCCTGGCCCTGTCCAATGATGTACCTTAAAGTCAGGGGATCTTTCCTTGTAGCTCATACTGGGCTGGAATTCTGGATCTTCCTGCCATTACCTCTCAAATGCCAGTAGGCATGAACCACCATGCACACTCAGAATACTTTCCATTGGTATTACAGTAGGACTCACCCACCCCTACTCACCCCCAAAAATGTTTAAGTAGCCTTTGTTCCCCCTAATTAAATGAGCTGTCTCACTGAAATCTGTCTCTTGAGAAGTCTGTTTCTCAAGCACTCACAGACACCTGAGATCTCTTTCATGACCCCAAGCCAAGCTGAGTGCCCCATGCCCTCAGGATCCACTGGTGGCTGTCCAGGTTGAATGCACCACAACAGGTGGGGAAGCAAAGCCTGAATGGCACATACATGCACACGCACATGAACAGACAGACAGACAGACAGACAGACATATAGATAAATATAAAGAAAGTCCTACTGAAGAAAGATTCAGAATTCCAGACCAGTCTGGGCTACATGGAAAGATCCCCTGACTCATAAGAAGAAGAAAAAAGAAGCCTATTGAATTTATGAATAAACTCTTATATGAATGAATGTTTTGTACTGTTGGAGGCAGCAACACTAGATCTTAGATGTCCAGCGATTCTTTATGTTCTTTCAAAAAAATCTGTGGTTTGATTTGTTTGGATTCTGCACATTTTTTGGAAGTTGCATAATAATTTTGTTATCATAATCAATAAAATGTTTTGGTCATTGTGGTTTTCAACTATAAGTTGGAGAGTTTGTTAGTTGCCTTTTAAAATTTATTTATTATACGTCAATGTACTTTGAATAATTTGAATTTTCTAGCAAGACATAAGTCATGATTTTGAAAATGAGAATAAAAACTGAAATTTATAATTCTTCCTTACCTTGTTTGTCACATAGGTCCTTTTAGATGTAAACTAGGTCCAGTGCCAGAGAACACTAACGTCAGTGTTTGTTATACCATGTCACTGTTCAATGTTGTATCTGCCATATTTGTTGATATAAAGGAAGTTCCCTTCAACTTTTAGCTGTATTTACTATGAGCAATAAGTATTGAGTTTAACTAAATTTGTATTATCAATAAATGGAAATATTATATAATGACAGGAGGCTGCATACATTTCTGGAATGAAGGTATAATAGTCTCCCAGGTTCATGTGATCATTGACAAAATTAGTCTCCTCATGGTTGTAGGACTGAGACCTGTGTCTTACTGGTTGTCACTGGGAAGTTTCTCTCATTCTTTAAGATATCAAGTCCACATGGCTTTGTACAGCTCTCTGAAAGGCTCACCAACTCAGCAGCTTACTTTTCCAAGACCAAGAAAAGAAACCCTCCTTCCTAAGGCATCATCTTACATAGTCAAAGAGAGTCATGAGTGTGGCCATGTTCTGTGTACCCTTCTCTGCCCTACATCTATGTCCTAGTCTTTTCTATATTATTGAATTTCTATTTGCCACATTTTATTTAAAAGCATGTCACGAAGGAGATGCAATTCCACAAGTGGTAAAGCTATACACAAAAATAAGTGATATATATCACTTGATTTCACCTTCTAAAAGTTCCTCCATATTTGTGAGCACATTCTTTCATTTTCAAAAAATCTGAAAGTTTCTTACTTGTTCTCCTGATTTTACTCTTACTTTTTTATTTAGTCAAATCTTAATCTTCAAGAATCTTCCAGTTTTGTTTTCTACACAATTATTTCTACTCAAATTCTTTACGTTTGAAGCTTGTTTTAGTAATATTTTCCTATGCTGCTAACTTGAATGCTTATATCAATTTTATTTAGCTCTGTCCTTCTAGTTTTCTATCAGATATATTTAACACACACACACACAGACACACACACATGCAAACATACACACACACAATCACATGAACACCAAATGAAGTTAAGGTTTAATGCCTGAAACTGTGAATATTGAAGCATGATAAAGGTATCCGCATGTGAGTTAATTAAGGATACTGTAATGGAGAGATTGTCCACATAAGATGAATGTAGTTATAATGGCATTAAAATGAAAAGAGAAAGAAATACAAAAATGCTATAATTTTAGATACCCATCCTGCTCCACTCAGGAGATGTACAATGAAGTGATGTAGTTGTTGGCTTCTAAGATATTCAGGAAGCCTGTAGAAACACAAAAACAAGGAAAGGGATTTTCTCCTAGTTTTTCCAGGAGGGATAAAAGTCTACCAACACCTTAATTTTATCCTCAACAGATTTATTTGGGACTGTGACTTCTAGAAAAGTAAGGTATTAAGTTATTTGTTTGAAGCTATGCTTTTCTGATAACTTGCTAGTAACAGTGAGACTCTTATACAATGGTAACAGTCATGACTACAGTAACTATAATGTGTGGATGTGAACATAAATACCAGTTGATAATTCTAAGTGTGAACTGAAGTTCCCAGAAAAAAAGAAATTCATTCCTACATTGAAGATTTTATACAATGGATTGGTTGACTAATTATGTGATTGTGTCAAGTTGGAATGTTGAATGTTTAGAGCAATGCTGGTTACTGATTATCAACTTCATAGAATCTAAATTCACCTAGAAGTTGATAATTCTTTGAGGATGTCTAGTGGGAACTCCTAGATTGGATTTATTGAGGTGGGAAGCCCCTCTCTAAATATTGGTGGCATTATTCCAAGGGTTAAGGTCCTGAACTGAATAAAAATAAGCTAGGCACTCATTTATATGATTTGGAGGTAATATGGCCAGTCTCACTCCTGCCACCATGCCTTCACTGGTAATGGAAATAAAACCCTACCTCCTTAAGTTGTTTTTTGTCAAAGTAGCATTAAAAGTAACTAATATGAAAACCTTGTACCAAGAAACGGGTTCATCGCTGGGGTAAACCTGACCCTGTGATTCTCCAGTTCTTAAAACTGGCTTAGGTGAAGAATGTGGAAGAATTTGGTACTTGGAGCAAGAAAAACCCTAGAATACTATAAACAGAGGTCAATACGTCATTCTGATTTGGAAAATAGGTGTGCCAAGAGAAACATGAACAGTGGAAGCCCACATTATGAGGTTACATGGGAAACAAGGATGCTTTCAGGAAATGACGTCATGGCAGTCATGCTATATTATGGCAAAAAACTGGTTGCATTCTGCCCATGTCTTGACAGCTTCAGTGAGGCTGAACTCAAAATTAAGGGACTAATTTGTTTGATGGAGTAAATTTCAAGACAGGATAGCATTCAGGCTTTGGTATGATTATTGTTACTGCTCTGATTCAGGTCTATTGTGATATAGAGAAAGAAAAGGAACAAAACAGTATGAAAAAAAATGTGCTTTTGGTATAGAATACAATGAGTTTAAATTTGCAAGCAAAGGGTGGGAAATTAAGAGACTGTATTGCAGAGTTTGGGTTCCAGCATATTGGGTGACTTACAATTGCCTGTAACTCCTTCTACAGGGGATCAGACACTATCATTTGCCCTTTGCAGGCACCCACACTCACATGCATATACACCACCAAAGACACATACACACATAACTAAAAAATAATTTAAAAAATTACAGACAAGGAATCTGAGAAAACACGTAACAATTAAAGAGATTAACACCATTAAAGAGGAATGTTACATTATAGAAAATTCTATACTGGAGTAATAGGAAAGATGTCCAGTGGGCAAGATCTTACCCATTAAAAGTGCCATCTTCTCAAAATACAAATTCATTTGAAAGGTAAGAGAATGAACAGATGCTAATGAAAGTATTCCCTACTGGAAAACTATCCCTTAGGGAATGGATTTCCTGGGATTAACCTGATAAGGCTCATACAACTGTGCTCCAACGGGCCAGGCTACAGATAAAGGTGAACTTGGTGGTATCATTCATCTACTGCCTTTGATGGGAAGAGAGATGTGAGAGTGAGTGTGTTATATTGGACTACACCAAGGTTTCACAAAGCCTCAGAGGCCAAGCAATATGTAGCAGGGAGAGAGTCTTTACAAAGAAGCCCCATGAGGCCAATACTGGAAGCTATGGAGATGAAGTCTAAGCTACGGTGAAGCAGCCAGAATGCTGGAGATGCTAGTGCCCTGTGACCTCCACTGGGGAAATCTGCATGCAAGTGAGCAGAGCTGGCACCAGAGAGGCTCTGTGTGCTGCAGGTGGAGGGGTAGGGTTGCCCAAGCCCATCAGAGACAGATTATTCCATTACAGATGCCAAACAGGGAGCTGCAAGATTTGATGCTCCCCCTATTAGATTTTGGTCTTGCTTTTTTGCCTTTTCCTTCCTTGCTATGCTCCCATCCCTTCCATTTGTAATGGAGCAGATTACTCTGTGACATTGTATATTGAAAGCTTGTAATGTGTTTTGATGTTATAGGGGATCATAGTTAGAAGACTACTTGAGTTTCAGGATTTCAGTTTTGAATAGTTTGGGTATTGTTAAAGACTTTTTATGAGCCGGGCGGTGGTGGCGCACGCCTTTAATCCCAGCACTTGGGAGGCAGAGGCAGGCGGATCTTTGTGAGTTCGAGGCCAGCCTGGTCTACAAAGTGAGTCCAGGACAGCCAAGGATACACAGAGAAACCCTGTCTCAAAAAAAAAAAAAAAGACTTTTTATGAGATGGCCATGAGCCTATGAAGACAAGAGGTAGAAGGTTGTGGCTTAAAAGTGATATGTTACGGCATTAAACTGATTATGGGTGGACTTGGGGTGGCTCTTGACTGTCAATTTGAATTTATAGTCCCCAAAGAGACAAGCTCCAGGGTCTACCTGTCTTGATAAGGTTCCTTGCAATGGGAAAGCCCACCCTAAACGTGAGTGACATTATTTTTTTCTGCTTCCTGAATGCAGACAATGTGAACAGCTGGCTCTCTTGCTACTATGCCTTCCCTGCCTTGATGGCTTAAATAGCCTTTGACTGTAAAGCAAAACAAGCTCTTCTTCTTTAAGGTGCTTTTATCGGTAATTTTGCCACAACAACATGAATTATAGCTAATACAAGGGCCAAAGTTATCTCAGGCTATTTTTAGTCTTACAAGTATCCATTTATCACTCACTCTATGTGTCTGATCTAATATCCTTTCAACTCAGATAAAACCTTTAGACTATTAATAGACTACTAACTTTACCAAAACAAAAGTTGAAGATGTCATCAGATAACATTTGAGACCTATGACAGAGGTTTTTTTTTTCCTATTCTGCTGTAACCTGCTTACGTGATATTCAACAAGTGTATTCAGTAAATGCATTGATTTATGATGCTTTTGCTCAGTGACTATGAAAAGTTCATTTATTCACTTCCACACTAGATCACATTATTTGGAGCAATCTGAATCTATATTCCCAAGCTATGGTCACTTACATTTGACTCATAATATCTTATTTCCTTTGAGGTGACAGCTGTGTTTCATGTCAGTATATATATATATATATATATATATATATATACATTATATATAATTTATAAGATTCATGGTTTCTCCGTTTGAGTACCAGATCTGCAAAACGCTTAATGCATTTTGGCTTGGAGTCTGAGTGTATCTACCCTAGTTCCAGGTTTCACAAACAAGTAACACCATGTCATGTCATTATGAAACCCGCCAAACTTCGAAACCTGGGAAATAATATGAACTGGGCTCTTACAAATCCATTCCTGGGCAGTAGTACAGAGTCTAGAGAGGTTCTCTCTCAACTCCAATACCTCGTGTGGATTTCATTCCTCCATACATTTCTGAGGCCCACTAGTGGCTGCAATTTGCTCAGTTTAACACTTTTAGGGTCTGTCTTGGGCTTAAGTCACCTGTTTCCTGAGTATAGTTTCTAAAATGCTTTGCAGGACATCAAGGTATGTTCAAAGGAAGGTGTGTATAATGGTAAGCATGTAGATAGAGAGGAGGACTAATGTTGTATGACCAACATTTCTTGGGAAGACATGAATAAATTTCTACTAACCTTAGCTAGGGAATCAGTGTAATAATTCCACCAAAGTCCAACCTGGCAAGCCAACGAATTTATTGGGGGTTACTTAAAGGAATACATTAAAGGAA
>CAJQZJ010000249.1:2426422-2445311 GCA_907164525.1 Lophiomys imhausi | reverse complement strand
AGGAATGACTCATTGGCAACTGCTTCATTAAAAAGCCCACTCTAATCTGGATGACAACTCACAAAAGCTGCAGTGCTGGAGATCTCTGTGTCCCATGCAGACATCTCTTCAACTCCAAGCTTCCTCTTTCTCGCACTTATTCCATGGGCTTCTTAAATCATGTAGGATTCAGCATTCCCAGACTCATGAGCTCTGTTTACTTCCTAAGTCTCATAAGCATCCCTCACACTTTAGGAGGGAGTGCTTCAACCAGGAGGAAATTGCCACACAACAGTGAGGGAAGCATGCAGGGACAGCCTGGTGACTATTACTGATGCTAGTGCTGGGCAAAGGCGGATGGCATTTTAAACCCTTGATGTGATCCCTACCTATGTTCCAGTCTTCCTGGGTGTAATAATGCCACCACATGGAAAGAGCATGCTAGGCAGCAATTGAAACTGAACTTAGAATAAATACTTGCTTTGTACTAGCACCATGTGCGGACACAGCATGAAACAAGCAAAAGAAAATGTCTCTTCTCAAAACAACAACAAAAAAACCAAACTAAAACAAAACAAAACAAACCAGTATTTTGCTGTGCTGGTAATACTTGGAGCTCATTCATTATCAGCTATCAACCCCATTCCAACGTTTGGCCGAGAGAAAAGCATACCTCTTTCTTTCCTTGGGGACCCACTTTCAACCCTTAAACATAGGCCAGAGGGGAATCCTTAAGTTCAGACCTCCTGTTGTTTTGTATGTTTCGACAAGAAGAGTTGAAATTATGAATTTATGGTTCAAGATTTATCTTCATTATGATTACCAAAGTAGACAGCCAAGGTGTGGATTCTGCTGGAGCCTGTCTGCCTTGTTTTGGTCCTTAAAGGGTCTGAGTAATTCCAGACCAGGGGTAAATAAAGCCCATGGCTCACCTGAGGATGCCTCTTTCAATGTCAAGCCCAAGCTTTTCCTGAGGGTGGAAATTTACAGATCTTTAATTTTGTACTATGTGCTGCCCTGGACTCACATGAAGCTCACTTTCATGCTGCCCTAAATTTGGTGGAATCACACAAAGATGAGGTTTTCACTTTTGAAATACTTTAACAGGCAGTGAGTGGACTTGCTACTATAATTCTCAAAGCACACAACCGACTTAATGAAGCCTTGGCTTCCAGAGAAATTGCTTTTAAAAAATTCACTGAATTATGAACTTGTTTAAAACTTCTCAGATGGAAATCGTGGAGTAGCCTGCCACCTTCAGGATAACTAATAAATTAACTCAGAGAACACAAGTTTAGCTTCTTTCTCTTGCTTCAGTGTATTCCACATAGCAGATACCAGAGAAATGTTTCATAAGCAACAGTGAGAACTTTACCCCTCTAGGGCTTTTCCCTATTAAGGTGCAATCTAATTAATAATAGTCATTGGAAAAATTAACACTCCTCCCCCAATTTTTGCTTTAAACTGGTTAGACACAACCAATCTATTTCACCTAATCAAGCAGGCTAAGTACTCTAACAGATTTTGCAAACGCAGTTTGGGAGAAATATTAATTCGGAAACTTACTATTTTATTGGTGGGCTTTAAAAATGTATGAGTCAATCACAATATTTCTAAATAATGTTAAGTAAAATCAGTATCAGAAGAATCCACCCGGAATATGAAAAGAAAGGAAAAAACAAACGAAAAGAGCGGGAGGGGAAAGGGAGAAACAACATATAATGTTTTTTGGTTTTTTTTTCAAATATATTGTTAAAGCATAAGTTACACTAGGTAGAGTCTCTCACAATTACTGAGGCTGAGAGAGGCAGCAGAGCTGAGAAATGGGACAGAGAAGAGGTCAAATTAGTACCAAGAATAAGAGGAGAAAGACAGCCTGAAATTCATAGCATTGAGAACAAAGTGACCGGAAAATGTAAAGATAGTGGAAGAGTTAAAAAAAAAAACCGAACAAACAAACAATAAAAAAGCCAAAAACCAACCAACCAACCAAACAAAAACTATAGCTCAGAAATGCGCCGGGCAAGAAAATAAGGACTGTCGAAACGGAAGAGAGACTGAGAACAAATACTCCTCATTTTCATTTCTCAAAAGCATGGCAGGTAAACTCAGAACTTTGACCTTCCGCTCTGCCCAGGGAAGGGGCTTGAAGATCTCCGCCCCGGACTTCCTCAACCCGGGATTTTGCAATCCTGCGGTCACGTGGACTGCTGTAACACTGCTGCTCACTCGGGAGTTCGCCTCAGGCGTCCCTGGCAACGCCCTCCGGTGTCGGTGCACCCGGCCCTCGGCGAGGGGCGGAGCCCAGCGTGCGTCCTCCCGGCCGCCAGAGGGCGACGAGCGCGTCCTCAGCGTTTTCCTGGCGCCTGACCCCTGGCGTGCGCATGCTCCGTGCGCACAGAGTTCACTCGCGCCGGCTTTCCCACAAGTGCATGGTGACCTGAGGACATAGTGATGTACAGATGGGGGCTCGCGTGACCCGTGCCCTCAGGAACTTCAACGTGGAGAGCCGAGCGGAGCGGGAGATCAGCAAAATGAAGCCCTCCATGGCTCCCAAGCACCCTTCCACCCACCACCTCCTGCACGAGCATTTGAGTCGTGAGTGCGGCCCCTTCCAAACCTCCGGTGACATTGAGGCCGTCCCCACGCGGTCTCGGTGGTGGCGGCTGGAATCGCGGAGCTCAGGGCAGCGCGCGCTCTCTCCAGGGGTCTGCGCAGAGCTTCGCCCTAATGTTTTCTCCTAGCTGGCCAGAAGATTGTTTTAAAATATTGTCATACATATTTAAGATTTTAGAGAAGTTAACTTTTTAAAAATTATTATGACTGGTTTTTTTTTCTTTCTTTAGGGCATCCAGAAATCGAAGAAGAAATTTCTAGGAAAGATAACAAGCTGTTGTTGTTTCTACAAGATGTATATGTCGAATCCAAAGATCCGGTGCCTTCCTTGCCGGTAACGAATGCTTTAATTAAGTTAGCATTTGTTTTGGTGGTCCGAGGAAGTGATCAAGGAAAAGAGGGCAACGGGTGAAATACTCGAGCGTAAAAGTAAAAGTGCAAAGTGTGTGTGTCGGAGGTCTGAGTGTGTGTCAGTGTAGAACACAACGATCTAGACAGAGCTTGTCTCATTGGATACTTAGGAATTACGAAAGGACCTGCGTGAATTGTTGAGTGCAGAAATTGTAGGGTTTGGTTAAGGCACTTTTAAGTGGTTAGCTGAGTGACAAAATATGACTTTGAGGGCTATTTTCATGTTCTGTAAATTAAGATGTTCTTACCTTAATGACAGCATCAGTGTTTGGGGGGTTTGTGGGGGCACGTTTGTAGTTTTTAGGATATATCCCAACAGGACGTGTAATATTATATGTAACTTAATATAGTATGCTGGAATGGTGGGCATGCCACATGTGTCAGGCCTGTTTGTATGTAGTGATCAAAACAGACCTTGATCTTACTCTCTGAGGTCTGTGATATACTGTGGGTCACATATGTCCGGATGAGCAGCTGTGCAGCCATATTGTATTTACAAGCAAGGGAGGATGAGGGACTGTTTCCGAGGAAGTGTCAGTTAAACCTGGACTTGGAGTGTGAATTGAAGTTAGAATTTGGGAGATGAAGTGCTAGATTAAAAGACTAAGGGTACCAGCCACAGCTCTCAAAGTTTTTTTGCATTCTAAAAGTTTTTGCATTGTCTAATAGTTACTTATAATAATTGTAATTTAGCAATGACTTCAGGATTCAGTTACCACCATATTCTCACATTAAAAAAGCAAACAAACAAACCATCGGTTGGTGGCCATAGTGTGTTATTTAAGCTGGTACAGAGTAATATTTAAAAATACTGTCTCTAACTTATGCTAAGCATATATTTCTTGTCGTTTTATGTAAAGGTATTTATTTAAATTTATACGTGGTGTTTGGACTGTGGAAGAGATCAGTTTAACCTCTTCAAATAGGTGCCCGTCACCTAAATATGTAATTTATTTACTAACTCCTTTCTTACTTCTGTTTATAGACTTATTGGTGCTGTTTTTGTTTCTTACCACTAGACCCATACTCTCTCAATTAATAGAACATTATGGTACATCTTGGTGACCATCATGATCTAAAAAAAAAAGCTTTCTCTTCTCAAATCGTTTTTCTCTAAATAAACCTGGGAACCAAATTGTCAGTGTCTTTAGTAAGCCTTGTTCAGATTCAATTATAATTAGATTAGGATTCATAGGTAAATCCTAGAAAAAGATTAATATCTTTTAATTGCTGAGTAGTTGAAGAAGAGATAGAGTTGTTACTATTAAGTAGAATTTTTCATCCCTGCATTTTAATTTATGGGAAAATGAGTGATTTTTATTTTGTAGCTACCCACATTACTAGTTATTTCTGCTAGGAATTGGTTTTTCAGTTTCTTTTTTTATATTACCCTTATGTAGAATTTATAATTTTTTCTGCCTTTCTACTAAATGAAAAGAGAATGTTCAATTTTATTAAATTTTTTTGTGTCATATGATTAATATGAAATACTAAATGGAAAAGAGGAAGATCCATGTGTATGGAGTGGAAATGGACATACCTGGGTTTGGAAGATGAGAGACACTTTGAGATTTAGGAAGTGAAGGGGAAGGGATAAGTGCCTGAGACTCAAGTGGGAATATGAAGGAGGTATGAGTGATGCTTTGGAGACAGGTTAGAGTGTTTGTGATTAGGGGAATGTCAGGATAAATTTGGATGATGGCTGGATCATGAAAGTACAGCCAAGGCATTTTGGTTTTATCAGAAGGGCTTTGGGGAGTCATTGAAGAAAAGGAAGGGAGATATCTGTTATCCATCCATCCATCCATCCATCTGGATATCTAGACATACTGGCCAAGAAGGCAGATGTACTTGAAAATGAAAAGTAAAGGAGAATGCCTGGCACAGCTTAGGTAATGAGCACAAAAGCTAGGGTTAAGCTTAGCTGGGAACTCACAGAGATCCACCTGCCTATGGTTGCCTGTGATATACAGACCAACTCTCAAAAGAATTGTATATGTATGACAGTGTGTGTCTATGAGTGTGTGCGCTTTTTATTACTGTGATAAAACTGACCAGAAGCAACTTGGAGAGGAAAAGGTTTATTTCATCTTACATATCTAGGTAACAGACTTCACCAGTGAGGGAAGGAGGGAAAACAGTTTTCCAGTAAGCCATTACAGCACTGTTAGAATGCTGCTCTTCTAAAACAGGTGTAATTTTAATCTAATCAGTTCCCATTACTTTAATATACAAAGTGAGATTTCCTTACCTGGAGTGCCTAGGACCAGAAGTCTTACAGTTCTGATTTTGGAATATTTGTATGTGCATGTTTGTGGTAGGATCCAATTTTAAGTATGAAATTCATTTGTATTTCATTTACAATTTAAAAAGCTTGAAAACAAGTTGATGGTTTATTCTTAGTATACCTGCATAGGGAGTTAGATGTGGAATTTTCCACAACATGGTGAAGTTCAGAAGTTTTGGATTTTAGAGCACTTTGTCACATTTTTCAATCAGTAATGTCAGCAGAGGTAAGTAAATGGCATGCATTCAGTGATAATTTTATATAAGATATCTTAGTTAAGGCAAGCTAAAGTTAGGAAAAGATGCAGTGAGGAAGTGTGTACGTGTTTATTTGAAAAGAAATGGTATAGACTTAAGAATCATGGAAGATGTAAATCTTTTATTCTAAAGCTCCTTTTTTTTTTGGTACTAGGTAAAAGATGCTAAGAAGCAAGAACGAAAGGAATTCAGGCGGCCGATAGGACATCACTATGATAAGAATATCATGGACATTCCCAAAGGCAAAATTACTGTTGTAGAAGCATTGACCCTTCTCAATAACCATAAACTTTTTCCAGAAACATGGCCTGCTGAGAAACTTGCCCAAGAATACCATTTAGAATTGAAGGATGTACATTCCCTTCTCAAATATTTTGTTACTTTTGAAGTCAAAATCTTCACTAAGGAAGACAGGAAAGGAATACAATCAAAATGAAGAAAATCACAAAACAGCTCCCTATGTGTACTCCCAAGCTCCTTATCCTTGTTTTTAGTGTAGTAAATTATACAAGTTACTGTGAATTGAAGGTCCCTACTTTGAGAGCTCTTTGACCTCTTCAGGATTGTTCATGTAATGTTGTTCTTTTATATATGTGTGTGTGCGCGCATATTTCAGCATGGCTAACCACATGTGTAAATTTATTACAAATGAGAGAGGTCATGTGTCATTTTAGACACATCATCTCTTACACTAATCATGTGGCCCAAACCATTCAATATTAAGTTTCACTTTCCAGTTTAGGATGGTTCTGTGTAGGAGACACTGCAAGCAAGAGCCCTCCTGACTCCTATAAGACTGACATTTTGTTAGAAAGTATTGTTCAGCAGTGAGACATAGTGACTGTGTTTCCCAAGTGCAGAAGAGGAAACTGAATACAAAAGTAGAAAAATATATATTACCATTCTAGAGGATAAAGATACATGAGGATTTTTTTTTATGTTTTGAATTGGTTCTACTATGAATTAACTTTTTATAAGACTTAGTTTTGTCTGTGACATATTAGCTGTCTCTCTTTTGACAAATAGAAAAAGATAACTTCAAAAGCTTTCTGAGAGAGTACTTAGAACTATTTTAACAAATAACTTCTAATTTATAAGTGAGAGAAATATGTAATGAACAGTTAAAGGATCCAAATTTGATGATCAAACATTTATACCTGTTTTCATTCTAGGAGCAGAAATAGCTGGTAGAAGCATAAAAGAAATCCCTGAAGTTACCTGAGAAATTACCAGTTCATTCACCTAAACTCTGGAGCATAGCACACTCCAGTAATAGAATTTCAGATGAGGTAACAGGTGTTTGGCTCATTCTGATGTGTTATGCCTGTAGGTTCTTGACTATTGTTTGACCTCTCTGAAATTGAATTTCTAAGAAAGTATAATGCTGCCTTGTGTAAATTCCAGGACAACAGTGAAGATAAATGACAAAGGACCAAGCAAATACAAATTTGTTCAGTTAAAATGGGAGTCTAAAGAACATACAACTGTATTGTCTGTAGTTTAAGATACAAGGAGGCCAGTATTTAGGTTTTCAAAATCCTGTGAGTATTTTTTTTGAATATGCCAAAAAGAAATACATTTCAAAAGGATGGAATGGAGTTGGGGTTATTGGGATTCTCCATATTCTTTCAAGGGAACACAGACAGACATATTTCCCTCACGATTCTCCTGGAAGTGATGTGGAGGCTGAGAAGAATCAGCATGGTGATGGAATGAGGCGGATGTAACAGCAAAGATAGGAAACGAAAGGAAAGTTTGTAAACTTTTTTTCAGATCTAGTTCCAGTGAATAAACTACACCTTGTTATTTGTGGTTTAATACAGAATTTAAGAGAACATGCTAATTCTAATCAGTGCAAAATTATATTTGAAAACTCAACTGGTCAAAACTATCTTCCTTTATTTCAAAATGAATACTTTAATCACTAGTACTGCTATTTTTGACTCAGGTTTCCTGTGTAGTTAGGTAGATGAAAATATGGTTTCTATACAGTAGCATCACAATAAAATACCTCCATTTTACACTTCAGCCCGATCTGGTTTTGTTTCTCATAGAACACTGGAATTGTAATGTCACAGAAGCTGCGTTGAATTTACATTTGGAAAAATGAAGTTTAGATTTCAGTTCCATATCTAGCTGTGTCTCAATTGTCCTTATTTAAAACTGTAATTGTTTGAAGTGCAGTTTACGCGCTAGGCATTAATGTAGGTAGTTTGCATGTATTAATTAGATTAACATTTACCACAGGCATGAAGTTAATTTTCCTGGGAAAGTTGCAGTCTGGGGAACTTCAGTAACTTCAAAAATTACTGAATGTTGAAGAGTAAGCAGACTATTTTGTACTGACTACTACACTGGATTGCCTTTTTGAAAGATATAAGAACTTTGTGAAATGATATGCAGGTTGCCTGGACATAAAGGGCCAAGACTGCTTAAATGTGTGCTTGTATAAGAGTTTTGTAGAGCTTTGGGCTATAAGCCCTCTCTGCTGTAAGAAACTGAGGTAGCAGGATTCACATCCCTGAGTGGATGGATTCTAGATCAAAGATGCTCTAAAAATGACCAGTAACTAATGTGTGCTGGTACTGATGGCAGATGACTGGATTTCAGTCTAATGATTATTTTGAAAAGTGAGGAATGGGGAACTGAGTTTGAAGGAAGGGAACTAAATAAGAAGGGGAGAAGAAAAGAACTAGGTTTGGAGTTGGTAAAAATGAGAACTGAGAAAAACTGTTCATGAAACTTGTACCAGAAGAGTGAATGGTTTTGGTAAAAATCCTGTCTTTAAGGAATAGGGTATACAAATAGAGGCACAGCTACTGGGAGTACCAACCACTTAATGTCAAAAGGCAAGCACATAGACAAATTCAGGTGCACTCACCCAGCCACAAAGATTAGATTGCAAAGCCATCTGGGTACTTGATGTAACTATCTTTGTTTTACCTTTTATTTATTTATTTGTTGGGGGGGGGGGGTCGTTGAGGTAATGTCTTATTGTGTAGGCCAAACTGGCCTCAGACTGCAGACCACTTGCATCTGCCTCCCAGAACTACCCTTACTTAGCTCCAGTGTGTCACTTTTTGAGTGCCCAGAAAGAGCTGCGTGCTTGCTCAGGAATGGGGATCCTCCTTTCCATATTTACTCAGTGCTCTTAAACGTTGATGTTTTTTGACCTGAATCTGTTACATAGTATTTAATACAGAACCTTTTGATGGCTAATTCTATGGACTCTGTTTCCCCCTCTGGCTAGCCACTGTTTAGTGTTAACCAGGTCAAGCTGAATCCAAGAACATAGCCCATCTTCATTCACAGTTGCCATAACTTCCCAGAATAACACTGACTCTCGGTTGACCTTTATGAGTAAAACTGGAATGGGTCTATCTGATACTAGCTTGTGATAAACTGGGTACTTTCTGGGTTGGGTGTAGTCACTTTTGTTGTGACTACTTTTTATAAGGTACTATTGTTCTGACTTATGTCATGAGGATCCACCAACTCTTGATGTCATCCAGGACTGGTTTTGTCAGTAAGTCCCCAATAAACTGCATTGCAATCCTAGATCTGCCTGCCTCTTAAACAAAATGTGTGTGTGTGTGTTTTATGTATCTGTGGGGACACATGCCAGAGCCTGTATGTGGAGGTAAGAGGACAAAAGGTAACTTGATTCTCTCCTTCCACCATGTAGGCCTCAGGGCTTGAACTCATGTTGTCAGGAATGGTGCCAGTGCTGAACCTGCAGAGCCATCTTAAACATACTGGCTTTTGTTTCTTCTTGTGCAACACTGATGGGGTCGTGTTAAACATTCTAAATGTTAATTGGTCCTGTTTGGTGTCTGTTACTTAATTGACTCTGATTGGTTAAATAAATGCTGAGGTCTGGAGATTGGGCAAAGACAGAGATAGGTGGGACTAGGGGCGTTTAGAGAGAGACAGCATCTTGGGAAGAGGAAGGTTGCCGGAGAAGAAGGGAGGAGTAAACAAGGAAGACATGCCATGGGGTACATTAAAGAAGATCCTTCCACATGGCCAGGAAGATCGGCTTAATGTGGAGAATAATAGTCCAAAGGGATGTATGTATATATGGGGTTATATTTGGGTAATAGAGTTATGAGCTAGCTTAGATGGGCTAGGACTGCACAACCCAGGCCTAGGCTTATTAAAATCCACCTGGTGACTGTGTGTATTCATTTATAATGGCAGGTTAAGGATTTACACTGCCAAACCAATTAAAGATAGTATAAATACTGCATACATAATTTAGTTTTTTTTTTTTAACACAACACTATGACAGTGATTCTCACACACCAAGACAGTTGTTCCAAAACAACCAGTGAAGCAGTTGACAGACTGAGGAAATAAATAAATCCTAAATTGCTCATCTGAATCCATGAGGGAAGGAGCGGATTGTGTACTGGACGCTTCATGGCCCACTTGTGAATGAGTGTGGTCACGTCCCAAAATTGCTGCTGTGTTTGAGGCAGCAGTTTGCTGAATACTTCTTATCCACTGTGGTAAGGAAGGAAGGCTGGCATCTTGCTATTGGCAGGAAGATGGCTGTTGCTATGGTGTTTAGGTGGCCACTGATGTTCATTTAGTTGTAGACAAGAATATAAAGATGTTAGCAAAACTTACAGCTTGGAAAAAGCTATGTGTCTAGTATGTCAGCCCTCTGCCTTGTCTCTTCTCAGCGTGTTCCCTATCAGAAATAGTGGAAGATCAGAATGTAGTCTAGAAACCCTTGTTTCTAGAGGGGTAGAACAGCAAAACAAGTTTGGTCAGGTATGAACAGTCATATCAGAATGGAGCGTAAAACAGGGTCCTTGATAGAAGTGAGTAAGAACCCCTCATACCTGTGGCACTGCTTTTATGGGTGTCAGTTCAGGACAAGGAGAAGGTACAGAACATTCAGGGGAGTGAAGAGATCCTTCTGTGTTAGGAACCAGGACTGTTAGTGTACTACTGCAGAATTTCTTAAGTGTTATGAAAACTTAACCAACTGCTTTGTGAGTTGAACTGCCTGGATGCTGAGAGGGGTATCCTACTGTCAGTCATAGTATGGTGGCTTGGGACCTCTCTGTTCTCATTACATACTGCCATTGATATAGATTATATCATGTTAACAGGGAAAGATTATTGGGGGGGCATGGTAGAATGATTATATGGTCACCTATGTACAAGGGGAAAGACTGCAAAACCCCAGACTCCTGGCCCCGGACCATCTGCGAAATTCTTAGGGGTGCTCTGGTTGGATAAGACCTGTTTGTGTCCAGATGCAGAGAGTAATAAAGGGCATACCATTAAAGATGCACAGGCTTTTGAGAGGCTCCCAAGTTATTGGCGGGCTTTCCTTTCTCACACAACTTCCTGCCTATGTAACACTATCTGCAGATTAAGAAGGGAGCCACATAGGACTGGACTATTCCCCGCAGAAAGTATTGGTGAAGACATATTTTGACGTGCAAATTCAGTTAAAAGTCACTAGATGGCAGGAGTTGGGCTCTGTCCTGAATTACAAACATTCTGAAATTTTGATCACTTTCTGTAAGGGAGCTGAAACTACATATGATCCTTTTCCAGCAGCAGTTTCCAAGCAGTATACAGTGGTCTGCAGGTGGGCTGGCTACTTAGCTGTCAGTGCAAACTGGCCGATCTGGCCTCAGTCTTCTTTCATGGAGACGCCTGCTATAAATGATATATATATATATATATATATATATATATATATATATATATATATATGCATGTTTACAACCAAGCGTGTTTTCCAGTAGCTTACTGATTTATAAGTTGTGCCCACCCTGAAACTACCTAACCACCCTAGGTGGCCACCCCAGGGCTTTGGTATAGTGAATGCAAGAGAGGGTAGTTGCCAGTCCTGAAAATGTCTGCTATCAACATGAGCCAGCAGGGGGAACTTGAGTATCTAATCTGCTGCTGTAGTACAATCCGCCACTGGTCCTGTCTGGTTTGAGGCAGGAGAGACTCAGAATAGCTAACATACAGAATTAATAGGTAATATTGCCAGTGATAAGTCATGGATGCTTGCTGTTTTACTGACAGTTGTGGAGGGACCTGATACCTTACATTTGTGGATGGCACTGTGGCATATGGAACAATGATAACCTAGTAGAAGACTTTCCTAGAAAAAGAGTGAGTTCTCGGACTGGTGGTACTCAAACTCTTAAAACTTTAATGAGGGATAGGTACTCATCATGTTGAAGTGGCTTCAGTTTATGTCATAATATATGCTCTCCAGGTGCGGGCCCAACACATGGTGTATTATGGTACTTTATTTGTCATATGTACCCAAGCAGATGAATTGGTGAAGTGAAAGAGAAACAAAAACATCATGCAACATCAAAGCAACACATACTGGCCCTATTAGACAAACCTACTTTGACTGGCTGTGTTCACGCTCTTGGAGAAACATTAATCACATGGCTGGCCCAGACTTACTAGTCAGACACGTAACTTTGCATTACTCCATCAGCAGTGCCAAAATCCCAAATGGGCTTAGGACATGGTGGAAGAGGGGAGTACACAGGATTCTGAGAACCAGATAGGAGGAGGATGTGCAGAGATTCAGCTTTTCTGGCTCCAGCCGCCTCCAGTCTGAATGGCCATGATTACCCTTTGATCACCCCAGAGTGTTGGTGGCTGGTTATCTCATGTTGTTTCACAGCACCCTACAGTCAAAGTCATTTGAGTGTTATGATGTTTATGGCCTTGACCATTGTACCAAGGAAGTACCTGATTGTTGGATTTTAGCTTAAGATAAGTGCTTTCTGGCTTTGGCGAAGTCACTTTTTTTCCTGATTAGGAAGAGCCTGTCAGACTGGAGAGATGGCTCAGCCGTTAAAGGCCAGGCTCACAACCAAAAACATAGGAAGAACCTGTCTTTTTCTGACCTGGATGGTGAGTGTCTCCATTATGAAGGAAGCCACACTCCTTTGGGGCAGTTGTTGACAATTTTTCTTTTTCTTTTAATGTTTATTTATTACTTCAAGTTACATCTCCATCACAGTGCCCTCTTCCCACCCCTCCCAGTCCCACCTTCCCACCCCTCCCAGTCCCACCTTCCCACCCTCTACCCCCTCTCCCTTCTGTCCTACTCCTCCAGAGTGGAGTGTCCCTACATATCAGTCACCCCCCCCCGCCCCAGTTCAGTAGTCATATGAGGGCTAAGAGCCTCCTCATACACTGGGGGCCTATAAGGCAGCACCACTAGGGAAAAGCATCTCATTGACAGGTAACAAAGTCTATGATCCTGTTCCCTTTGGTGCATTGGTTGTAGTGTAGTTATCCTGTACTATATAGCTAAAATCCGATTATAAGTGAATAGATGCTATGTGCATCTTAAGATGGCTCAGCTGTTAAGAGCACTGGCTAGTGCTCTTCCAAAGGTCCTGAGTTCAATTCCCAGTAACCACATGGTGGCTCACAACCATCCACAACGTGATCTGATGTCCTGTTCTGGCTGCAGGTGTACATGCAGATAGACAACTTTTTCTTAATGATCAGTTATTTTTTGGCAGTATAGTAAGCCACCAATAAAACTGCACTCTTTGCAATCCTGAATATCTGTTTTATTTTTCTTAAAAAAAAAAAACTATTTCTCGTATACTAGGACCAAATTATTGTGAAACCAACTGTGCCATGGAGGTATATCTGAATGTAGCAGAAGTATACTAAAAGAATTTAATTTTTAGAAAAGAATCCCAAAGTTCTGTCATTTTTCTGTGCATTGATATTCTGAAATATGTATTAAGTAGCAACAAAATTCATCCTCCTTCTGCTTCCTGTGAGGATAAGAGTCACAGAGAGATCGTAACTAATGCCCTACTTTGCATCTCTGCTGGTGTGATAAAACATTGGCCAAAATCAACTTCTGGAGAAATGAGCTTCTTGCACCTTTCAGACTACAGTCAGTTGTCAGGGGAAGCCAAGCTAAGCGCTCAAGGCATAACCTGTGTGCAGAGACCATGAAATACGCTGCCTGTTTAGTCACATAGAGGCTCATGTTCTCCTGTCTTTCTTATTCAGCCCAGGACGCCTGCCTAGGGAGTGTACCTCCCAGAGTGGATCTGGCTCTTTCATCAATCAGTTGAGATAATGCCTCACAGACATGGCCCCACGGGATGGTCTGGTGAGGGCCAATCTTCAGTTGAGATTCCCTCTAAGTACATGTGTCGTGTTGAAAACCAAGATTAGCCCTCACAACTGATCTGGTGACAAGAAATATAAATATGCTACCATATGGATCTTGAGACACAATCCTTGGGTGGAAAAGGAACAGTAACCGAGTTCAGTCTTGATGGACAGGAGCATTTCTTGGTTGTGTGAGAAACTTTAACATTTGGAAAAGATACTGAAATTTGTAGAAACAACTCATCCAGCCAAAATGAACTCTGCTCACTGCTCCAAAGCAAGCAAGCTGATGGAAGGATTTCAGTGCAGGGTTGACTGTTGCTGTGTCCACTGGAATGCGTGGGTTGATAGAGAGTTATACTATTTCTTGTAGGGGTGGAAGTGTGGTGTGTGTACTCACATACAGGACAGTAGTCAACCTAGAGTGCCATTTCCTCAGGCGTCCTCTTGTAGGGGTTAGATAAATTAGATTTAGAAAATATATACGGGTTTCTGATACTGTCTCTTAATTCGGGGCATGAACAGCATTATCAGCATGAAGTCAGGAAAAACAGGAAAGACTTAATAGACTGAAAAACAAGGTTGAAGTCAGGAAAAACAGGAAAGACTCAATAGATTGAAAAACAAGGTTGAAGTCAGGAAAAACAGGAAAGACTCAATAGACTTGAAGAAACAAAGTATCTGGCCTGACATTGTTTTCAGCTGCTAAGTGGGCGGAGCCCAAATTAAGCTGAAACAGAGTTCCTCCTATTTAAGGACAGTGCATGGAGCCCAGAAAGAGAAGAGGCCCCTGATGCTAGAGAGCTCCAAGAGTCCTGCTGAAAAAAGGGCTGGCCATTGATGGCCAGCTCTCTCCCTGAAGCAGAAAGAAGCCGGTGAGCAAAGAAAGCCTGAGCAAGACACCAAAAGGCCAAGGACTAAACCCTGTGGCTCAGCTTTTGCCTAGAGGGGTTTGATCTGTCCGAACAGTGGCCTAAAGGAAACTGTGCCTGGCTTTAAGGACTGAGGCAGAGCAGCTGAGTTCCTGATTCAAAAGAAGTAAGTTGGCCTGCAGATGGCTGGAGTCTCCCACAGAGAAGAAAGCATGAAGCCTTATTTAAGGTGAGACTGCAATAACCAACTTACCCTGACGAACCTGCATCTGAGAGATCCAGAAAAAGGACTGCTAAGTGTGTTGAAGAATCTACAACAAAGACTGTGTTCCTGATGACTGAGGACCTGCCCCAGAGACTGTATCATTCTAAAAGGTTATGAAAGTGGTTGTTATAATTATCAATAGGTTTGGTGGATAGGTTAAAGGGGTTGTAGGAATTTATAGGATTAATAGTTAAGAAATTGTTGGTGTTTGTTATAAGTGAATTTAGTAATAAATAAATAAGTGTTAAATAATAATTTAAAAGATCTCCCTGGCTTTTTGAGACCAGATCTTTCTATAACATGGAGCTTTCCCAGTAGACCAGGCTGGCTGGCCAGAAAGCATCAGGGAGCTGTGTGTCTCCACCTCCGTGGCACACACTTCCACACCAGCCTTTTTATGGGACTCAAACTCAGCTCTTCAAATTTAACACAGAAAAGGACTTTACGGACTGAGTTATTTCCCAAGCTCAACAGTTCCCAAAGTAAGCCTAAGGCTTTTCTCTATTTCCAGAAGGGTGAATATTGATTAAATTTAGTGATACATGCTTAGTAGCAAAAATTCTATTTAGAACTAATGATGCTTGAGTACTTTTGCTCTGTAGCAATGTGCGCTGTGGCATATTATATGGGAAATGCAGCCAATTTTTCCTTAAATATATCATTGCCTCACAAGGTAAATATAACAGAAATGCTGCAACAATACAACTCAACTATAAAATCGAGATCTCTAGTTTTACTACAGAATTGTCTGTAATTGCCTTTCATTTTTCAGTTATGCTTACTGCACAGCGGTATGTTTTCTATAACTTTAATTTGTTTTAAATTGAACTTGTTTTCAATATAGGACATTATGATGTGGCACTTCTTTATTATGGACTTGTAAATATTTAGTACCACGGGCTCCAATTTGGGGATCAGATTATTTTCAGTGTAGGGGATCCTTGCAGGTCACCATGTATTCAATTCTGAGTGTTCATTGCTCCTTAGCCCACATTCACTGTTCCCTTCTTGCTGTTCTGCTTTTGGCTCATTATGGGCACTGGAACTCAGATCTGAACATGCTAGGCTAGTGTTCTACCATTGAGCTGTAACTCCAGGCCTCATGTCATTAGTCAGACATGGCTTTATCAGTCTTCCTGACCTACAGCCTACCATAGCAGATGAGGCTGATTCAGGGAGGGATCTGGAAAGGCATTTACAATGCCTTGTGAAGGGAAAGGAGGGAAGGGGAAAGAGAATATTGTATTGTATCTTACAAGTATTCAGAAATATGAGAGCATCATCAATACCAAACAGTGCCAGTCCATCCTCTTTTTTTTTTAATTTCTTTTTTGGGACTGGCTCTGATACTTCTTGAAAACTAGCAAAAGTTAAGGGAGACAAAAATTTAAAGACCTAATTTAAGAGGAGCAAAGCCTCAAACAGCATTCTTAATGAGGTCCTTAAATATTTAGGTCATGCCATTCTATTTTTTAAAAGACCCACTTCCAGGTAGGGTAAATGTACGACCCAATTCTGAAAGTAGTTGTAAAATTAGTATAGTCAGTTTTAAACTTTCTCTGCTTGCTCAAGTAACTGTTAAGTAAGAGGGAGAGAAACTTTTAAACTTTGGTTAATAGTTACTTTTTTTTTTTAAAGAGGTAGTTTTAAAAATCACTCTCTATAAAGTCAATATTGCTACCAGTTATTCAAGTATCACAAGTATTTGTTCGTCTGTGTTGTAGGCACTATGTAGAAGCTGTCTAGTGCAGACGATAATCAAGGCCCAAGTCTCTTGGACATTAGAGTTGGGGCATTAGTTGCTGTTCAGTTATTCTAATAAGAAAGCATCCTAAGACCTTGCAGTTTAAAACAGCTATTTGTTCTCTTTCATGGATCTACAGCAGGACCTCAACTGAGTGATTGTCCTTTGAGGTCCCAGGTGCATTTCTAGCTTGGATGCTGTTATCTGATGGCATCTCTGGACTGGACATCCAAGAAAATGCACTGTTGTGGCAGGAATCAATTATTTGTCAGCTGAGGTTCATCTGAGGTTACAGACCAGCTTCTTTACACAGAATATGCATGCGTCATGGGCTTTTCAAAGTCCAGTGACTGGGAGCGTTCCAAAAGAAAATGTAAGACAGAGTACAAGTATAAGGCTATTTGGGTCAATTTTTGGCATTTTGATTATGCTAACTTTAATAGCTAGGTTAAGGAGGCACCTGCTAGCGTTCACTATACATCTACAATTCCCCCCTTTAAGTTAATTGGTTATTGATTAAGAATGAACGTGAGAAGCTCTAGAAGTGTTCTGTCTTGATCTGGGTGAACACTGGATCAGTTCCATTAGTATATATAAGTGCACAAATATATCTATCTGTATGTTTAAAAATAAATCATTTCACATAAGTCCAATGTAAAATTAATAATTTAATAAAATTTAAAAAATCAAACTCACAGCTTCTATCACATAACCAGTCTAATAAATCCTCTTTATATAAAACACACATTCTATTGGTGTGGGGCTCTGAGTGCTCTAATACAGTGGGTATTGTTTAAAACTTTGCATTTGTCAAAAACTGAGTATATAATCCTAAAAAGTCCTCAAAATAAATGAAGTGCTAAAAGCCTCAACAAAAATTAGAAGTATTTTTTGTTAAAAAAAAAAAAACCACCAACAACAAAAAACCAATGCCTCCTCACTGCCTCCCTGCCTTCCATGCTCTTTTGGCGGCTTTGGCAGTTGTTCCTCTAAGGTCCCAGCTGCAGGACTGTGAAGCTCACACTTCCAACTGTTGTCTGATTAACCCCAATATCCAACTTTTCCTTCATTGTGGCTGTCTGTATTCCACTTCCCATGTGATTTGTGGACTGATTGTGACTGTGAGGCTGCTCTACACCTCACTTTAAATTCATCCTGTCATTTTTAGATTGAAGTACAAATTCCTTAAATCATGACAAAATCCAAGCGTAATCTCTCCAAAACCATCTCTCATGACTTTCCCAATAGGAACACTATTTTCTTATTGTTGACCAGTCACACCAACTTGGGCAGTATGGCTTTCCTTGCCTTGCTCATAGATTCTTTTTAAGCCCCATCCCTTGGGGACCTCCAGCCACAAAGTACCTAGACTATTTTGGGAACAGACCTGTAAGCACACAGGCCCCACTCCTGAGGAGCTCCAAAAGCCAGGTCCCACCACCACCAGACTTTGCTAAGAGCTGTAAGAGCTGTTTATAACCCCAGAGGGGGGAAAATGGCCAGGCCCCACCTTACAGGGGGTAAAAAAAAACATCCCACCAACCCCTGAGTTTGCCCAAGATCAGGCCACATAATCCCTCCAATCCCAGACCACTCTGGAAGAGCTCCACCCCCCCACCCCCAAGAAATCATATAAACCCTGTCTTCTACTCAGCTGCTTCTTGCCAGAGTCAGACACTCCCCTGGCTTTTCCTTCTTACTAAATTTTGTGTAGCTTGTTGTGCAGTGTGACTCTATGGTATTCTTTGGCTCCCAAGTGCCAGGGTACCTTTCTGTCTGAGCTGTAACACTTACACTTATGTGGTAGGTATTTCCTATAACCCAAAGTGCAAAATAACACTTAAGAGATTTATTAAAGAATAATTTAGTTTAACCTTAGCTCATGGATATTACTGGTTAGTTACTGGTTGCAAGAATAAGGAGAGTCCTTGCTCACTGAGATGAGAGATGTACACAAATGATCCCATCACAGAGCAGAATTTATTAAGTGCTCTTAGCAGTGTAGACGCAATACAAAGAGTCAAAGGAAGGATGAGAGCCCTGTTGAGCAAGACTTATTTGTCTTTACTAATACTGTTGTCCCAAGGAGAATAAAGCTTTTGCTTAAGGGGTAAAACTGTATAAATTTAATTAGTTCACTGAAGAAATAGGCTTTTCCGCACGCCCTAGTCTATTTGGATGACATATTTACTAACTGCATATATAAAATTGTCTGTTCTCAGGAACATATTCCTGGTGTGTGTGTGTGTGTGTGTGTGTGTGTGTGTGTGTGTGTGTGTGTGTGTGTGTGTGTGTGTGTGTGTGTGTGTG